>CM035419.1:130362449-130599949 GCA_020310875.1 Ceratopteris richardii
GCTTTACCACATAGCTTCTGGCTTAAGGCTATTATGTGTGTGGCATATGTACCTAACAGGTGTCCCATTAAAGCATTGTAGTCTATCACTCCATATGAGGCTTAGCATGGTTACACGCCATCTCTTTCTCATCTCCGTGTCTTTGGTTGTCTGGCATATGCATTAGTGCCTGAACAACAACATTGGAAATTAGATGATAAACTAGTGAAACATATTTTTGTTGGACATAGTTCTGAAAGCAAAGGCTATGGTCTATATCATCCACATACTAAACACATTTTGGTTAGCTATGATGTTTTTGTGGAAGCTGTGATCCAGCCATTACTTTCATGTACTAAGGAGACATCTTTGCATATGATTATGATAGATTCATCATGCATGATTCTCACTTCAATCTATCCACAAATCAAATAGCTTAATCAAGAACAATTTATATAGTGTATTACAATAATATCTATGTTGCATTCTATTTCTTTGCATATCTAATGAAACACATGGCATATCTCCATTACATTTCCATATTGGCCAACTACATCTAGTAAAACTTATTATTAGATACATATAGTTTATAATGTTCTTACTTATAATTAGATATGATTGATAAAACAAGAAAAAGTAAGGGTAATTATACATAATATGGATGTATATTGCTCAAGGGAAGTGATTGATGATGAGAGCTAAGAGCAGTTGATGATGATATGTGTCTCTTTGTGCTACACTATCTACTTAATTACAAAGAACTGAAAGAAGATAAATCAGAATAAACTATAGACAAGCTAGTTACATAGGCTACATACAATATAAACTTAGCATTTTCTTGCATATAGGGACAAAAATCATGAATATTGGTACATCATTTAGCTAGGCATACCCTATTAGTCTTAACATTCAGTTTGCTAACAAAAAAATACTTATAGTTACAAGATGATTACAAAGACTAGATTAGTCTAGATAATTCTAGTAGAAGTACCTAAAAATGGGTAGTTAGTTTTATTTGGTTGGGAAATATTTCACCTCAATTCAATCTCGTTGCATCTAGTTCCATCTAGTTACATCTAGTTAAGGAAAGCAAAATGTCTATAAATAGAGAAGGCAAGATCAACTCATTTTACATTGAGTAGAGAACTAGGAGAGCACATACAGAACATAAGGCAAGAGCACAAAATTAGCTTGTAATTTGGGGACCCCAAGCAATGGAGAAAAAAATAGCAAGCTGGAAAAACCATAGGTATTACTTTCTGTACTCAAAAAAAAAAATCCAAAAAGATTCCATTTTGAAATAAGAAAATTAGCATTCATTTTTTAACTTCATTCCTCCTTACCATAATTTTAATGTGGCTTTTGAAAAGTAAGAAGAAACACAAATGTGATGCCAAGCATACATTTTAGGTTCAATTCGATGCCTATCATTGACATGTAGCATAAAGTTGATGCTGCACTGACGTAGAGATTAACATCTCTACATAATTTTGAAATTAAACCCCAATTATGGGTTTAAAAATAAGTGATAAAATTATATGATGATGCTCAATAATTATAAACATCAAATTGAAATTGAAATGATAAAAATAAGCTCTTAATTTAGACATTCCATATTGTCTTTGTCCTTCCAAGTAGCATTTGGATGAGAAGAGTGGGATGAACAAATTAACCTTGTGAAGAGTGAACAAATTGAACTTGTATAGTGAGCAAATTTAACATTGAGAAGATTTTGGAGCTTGACGAACATTCATTATCTTATAAAAATATTGGGATTGATCATGAGGATCTCAAAAATTGAAGCCTTACAAGTTGAATTTATCATTAGTTGAATTAGAAGGTATTTCTTCATCAATAAGCATGAGGACTCATGGTCTATGAGAAGATATCTAAAAGCAAATGATGAGGGATCAAACCCTATCTGTAATGACAGATATTAAAAGCAAGTTTTTTTAATGTAAGCACTTAAAATGGATGAATGCAAAATAATGGTAGTTCAAAGTACATGATAAAATTAGCGATGATTTTTTGGAAAAAAAGCACCAGGGCGATGGCTTTTTCTTCATTGCTGACCTTAGAAGAAGGCTATAAAAGGAGGAGATAGTAGAAGACTAAGGCCTAGAAGTTTGGAGTCTTTTGGAGTTTTTGGTTGGATAAGTTCAATGCTCGAATAGTGATGTTTTCTGGAGTTTCTTCCATCTACTCTCACAATCGATCATCCTTTCTACATCCATTATGCACCAACATCAACAAACCTCTGTCTATTGCTAACAAGCTTTGATGATTTCATTAACTTTGATAATTTTTGCCATCAGCTCTGAGAGTGACTATTGTGAATTTGTTTATGATTACCAACGCCAAAATATTGCGCTAGATCCTGATTTCATAACTCCTTTTATTTAAATGAAATAGACTTATTGTATTCATATAGGAGATTATTTAAGGCCCTTGATCTTGCTTAATCCACACTTAGGATCAAGTCTAGATCCAATGGCCCATATTAAATAGACCCTTTCCCAAGTTAAGAAAGCTACTTTTGTTTCTAGCCCTTGATTTAGGTTGATCCTCACATCGGATCAATCCCAAATCCAATGGCTTAGAAGTAACCTTCCTAACTATCCATCTATGATCTACTCTAGACCTCATCTAACCTCAAAGTCAGGAACCTACCAATGTCCAACACTCTCACATGGCTTCTTCCTCATAATGGGGGCCTTACAAATAGAGTGTTATGGAACAATGGTGGTGCTACATAAGGGTGAGGCATTGAGCTTATCTAACACCCTCCCTCAATGTCCACCCAAAGGTGAACTACCTTCTTGGCTTGATGCCAAGTCTTCCATGAGGGTGGAGCATTGACCATATCTAACACATCGATTATGCACCAACATCGACAAACCTCTGTCTATTGCTAACAAGCTTTGATGATTTCATTAACTTTGACAATTTTTGCCATCAACTCTGAGAGTGACTATTGTGACTTTGTTTATGATTACCAACGCCAAAATATTGCGCTAGATCTTGATTTCATAACTCCTTTTATTTAAATGAAATAGACTTATTGTATTCAAATAGATTGTTTGAAAATAATTTTCAACACATGATAGTAAAAAAACATAAATTTGACATTGTTTGCTTTATATTGGATGTGTACATGGTTTCAATCGATAATTCCATATGCAAAGTCATTCCATTTACCATGTGAGGTTGATGTAAATAAAGATTTTATTGCTAATGTTCTACTTCCAAGTGTTAGAGTTGATGTACAACCTGATTTGGCTATCCTCTTACCATGTGAAGTTGATGTAAATAAAGATTTTATTGCTAATGTTCTACTTCCAAGTGTTAGAGTTTTGCCAGCCAAGCATAAACATGATTCACCTAACTTTGCCTAAAGCACCCCACATGCACCATCATTAGGAACTGGCAGTTGGAGTTGATCCGCCCAACTAAGAGCCTCCATGACAAATTGAACCAGATATGAAGATCCATGGCATCACGGCGACTCAAGTGATATCTTTTCTCATATTGCATATACATCCATACAATCTGTGAATATACGGTGGTAGCTCTTTGTCCTTGGGTGCAGATGCTGGACCAAAATCTTGCATAATCTCTTTGGTGTTGAGGGTTGGTCGATTTGACCTGAGTGCCTCCACAGAGATTTGCAATCGAGTAAAGCTGCTCACTTGACCCTTCCCATCGGCAAAAAGAAATGGTTGTGTTTAGACTCATAGCATACCCTTAGATTTTCTTGTATTTAGGCTTTTGAAAAACCCCAAATTGTACTAATGATTACACATGCACACACTTTGAGCTTTGTCAATAAGTCAAGTCAACTATATGTACTTTAAGTTGATGTTTGTTTTCATTATGAATGCATAAAAGGAATTTTTTCACTTGATTTTACACACCTCTATACATGAATTTCAACAACACAAAATGAATATCTCACAAGAAGATGAGATAGAAGGATTCTGTGAGAACTACACTCTAATATTTCTCTTCTCTCTATTGTTTTTAAGTTAAAAAATATGTCGTCAAACTTTGAAGAACAACAAATATGGAATATTATTGATTTCCTCAAAACAGATAGGGGGAATTGAATGGATTAAATGTAACCTCATATTATCACTATTTTGATCAACTTGAAGACCAATATGGGTTACCTACTAATAGTAAGAAAACATACCTTAATGCAAATCTCCAGTGGCTTTACATGAGAACGTATTGGGTTAAGAGTAGTAGAAATTTTAACATGGGAAAATTGTAAAACACAGCTCTTAATTGAATTCACATATGAAGACTATAGTAAAAATAATAGGGCAACATTTTTGAAATAGATAGAATCTTCTGAAAGGGACATGCATATCACACAATGCTTGACTGATTTTGAACTTAAATTTAATCAATTACCTCAAACGGATAGGATGGCCTTAGAACATGATAAGCTACAAATCTTCTTAGATATGCTTGATGAGTCTCAACAAAAGGAGTTAGAACCACAACTTGAAGATGTTCATATGGCCAATGGGTTAGCTGCTGATTGGGAGATAGTAAAAGTGGAGGTTCATCGCCTAGCACAATGACAAGAAAGGCATTTGAACTGCATAAGTGCTAGAGATGGATCACCAAAACAAGAGTTGCCTAGGCCTGAAGTGGAGCATACAAATCAAATTAGGGATGATCCTAAAATTTTTCTATTAGAATCTAAGGTTGATATTCTTGCTAAAAACATTGAGACTTTGTTAACTAAAATTGTGCTCTTAAAAACTATGCATGGACAAGAAGAAAAACCTAGACCTCAAGAACCACAGGAAACAATTAAAAATCCCTTTAACCAACCAAGAAGGATCACCAAAACAACAGTTGCCTAGGCCTGAAGTGGAGCATACAAATCAAACTAGGGATGATCCTAAAATTTTTCTATTAGAATCTAAGGTTGATATTCTTGTTAAAAACATTGAAACTTTGTTAACTAAAATTGTGCTCTTAAAAACTATGCAAGGACAAGAAGAAAAACCTAGAACTCAAGAACCACAGGAACCAATTAAAAATCCCTTTAACCAACCAAGAAGATGTATATGGTGTGACGAGCTGGACCACATTTATTGGACATGTACATCTCTCGGAGAGGTAAAAGAGAGAAATTTAGTTTTGGAAATTGATAGAAAACTTTATGAGTTTACCACAAAACATCCTCTAGAAAGAAAATTTGGGAAAGGAGGTTTGAAGAAGTTCTATGGTGCTTCTACAAGACAAAATTCATACTCTTACAAATTGGAACTTGATGAAAATGATGATCAATTTGGACACATGTGTACGATGCTTCTTGTAAAGGGAAACTAACTGAGCAAACATTGAAGTAATGTAGTTCTAATATACGTGCAAAAATGCATTGGAATGAACTTTTTGAACTTCTTTCAATCTATTTGCATGAAGTAAAAGTAGAAAAGAAACATAAACGAGATGAGGAGGAAGAGGAATTGTTGACCAGATCTTGTAGATGCATGTATACAAAGATAGTACAACAATGAAATCTCACAAAAGCACACACAGAATAGAGAGAGATAAGAGACTAAACACACAATTGGGTACAATCTCCCCCACACACTTTGATGGACAAAACAATCAGAGTATGTGTATTTATAGATATTTTTCATTACGTCCTGAATAGAAGATACATGAGGGCAGTACTTCAAAGAGCATGCATTTATAAAAATCTTCTTTATTTACAAAATGTCCCTTTTTAAGCGATCTACTATTTTTACAAAAACATCGCTTTCTAAGCGATCTACTATTTTACAAAAAAATATATAAAATAATATCTAAATAATATCTTTTAAATATCTTCAAAAATATTTGAGTAAGTTCACGTGCATTCATGCCCTTATGATTCTTCACCTACTAAATCAAAACACGATCACATTAGAAACCTCAAGACATTAAAATCCATTTAACATTCCATTATTCCATAAAGTATAACTTGCCTCCCAGTTGACGAGCAATTGATCTCAGCTAATAAGAATAAAATATACATGGATGGCAAGTCGTATGTCCCATCACTGAACAATCATAAGCATATTCCATGTAAAAGCACATGCATGGAAATGGAAAACTGAAAATTAATGTCACTATGAATGATATGTAGAAATCAAATGATCATAATGTGGAGTTAATGATGTATTATGAATCCATTGAGATTCTTCAAGTGAGTGATTTTTATATCTAACTAAATATCTATGATATTGCTTACCAGTGCATGTAGTAGTAACATCATAATCAAGTATTTTCTTTAGAACTAAAATTTCAGCATCCTCTTCAAGTAAAGGAGGATCATCTAAAATAGGAGTGAGTGGTAAAGTTCCTTTAAAGGGTTTTAATAAACTAATATGAAAACAATTATGTATATTCCAATGAGAAGGTATGTCTAATCTATAAGCATTCTCATTTATTTTTTAAATAATACAGAAAGGCCCATAATAGCATGGTGCAAGTTTAACCTTAGGATGTTGTGAAATGCTTTTCAAACATCTTTTAATTATTTATAACCATACCAATTCATTTTCATTAAATTTTTTAGCTACTCATTTCTTATTAACATTATGCATGTTACATTATTGACTCTCCTTAATGTGCTCATGAACCTCATGAAGTGTAGAAATATGATCTTGTGCAAAAGAATCAGCCATAGGGATATCAGTTTAAGTGATAGTCATGGGAGGGGGAAGCTTTTTACCATAAACAATTTCATACGATGCACATCAAGTAGTGGTATGTATTGTGTTATTATATGCAAATTATAGTAAAGGAATTTTCTCATCCCAATTACTTGGATTATCTAAAGAATCACAATGTAATAAATCTAAAACACTACTATTCATAGCTTCACTTTGGCTGTTACTTTCAGGATGAAATGCAAAGCTAAAGTCTATTTTGGAACCTAGATTTTGAAATAATGCAACCCAAAAGTGATTACAAAAATGAACATCTCGATATGATAGAACTTTTGGAAAACCATAATGTGAAAAATACATTTAATAAATAACTTAGCACCTTGAGGTGTAGAAAGAGTCTTTTTACAAGGAATGAAATACGATTCTTTACTAAACCTATCAACAATCATCCAAATATATGAGATGAAGTTGTAGGAATACCAGTAATAAAATCCATAGAAATTATTTCTCATGGTCCATTAGGTATGGAAAGTGGCATTAATAATCCGTTTCACATGTTGACACGCAATGCAATGGGAAACATATTGTGCAGTATCCTTTTCCACATTTGGCCAAAACAAGAATTCTTTACACGTAGAAATAGTACTTTGTATGCTCCTATGACCCATAAACGGTGGTTCATGCATCTCTTTCATAACAAATTCATTAAAAACTTGTGTGATGCATAACTTGTGTTGGAAATACAAGAACCCATTATGGAAAGTGTAGTGATCCTCTTTAGATGGTGTAAAATTATTGAAAGCAGTCCATGTACAAATGAGATGCATAAGTAGGAATTATGTCAAGAAATGAATGAATGTGAATAGCAGAAACATTATTGATTGGAACAATATTTGTTTGTGGGGATGGGAAGCAACTAAGGGCATCAGCTACAACATTATCTTTGCTACGTTGATATTGAGTTATAGTGTACATTCCAACCATGAGGGGTTGCAAGTGCACAGATGCTTCGAATAGTAGGCATATGACATGTAGGTGCAAAGGTCTCATCAAAATCAATGCCTCTTTCCTACGCATAACCCTTTGCAACAAGCCTAACCTTATACATGTCAACTGTTCCATCAGGCTTTCGCTTCAGCTTGTAAACCCACTTAGTGCCAATGGCCTTCTTTCCAGGAGGCAAGTCACACAAAGACCAAGTACCATTCTTCATTATAGCATCATATTCAGATTGCATAGTAGCCATCCAATTTTTTGAATTTTGTGCTACATGAAACGAGACAGGCTCATTCTCATCACAGAGACTAGATACAACCATAGCATAGCAATCTGATGCAAAAGAGGCACTATGAGAGCCTGATTGAGTACGATATGACAGAGGTGCATCTAATTTGTTGTCACGCAATGTCTGCACCAGCCATTTTCGGCATAGTTTTTGCCTCCTCAATATCAACTCTCTCATCAACAAGTGCATCATGTAAATCTGCATCAGAAATGGGATGATCTACATCATCACATGAAACTTGCAAAGGCTGAGAAGTTGCCTCATTAGGACCAGCACTAGACTGTCCACCTGTAAAAAGAGGCAGTAGAGTATCATACATGTCTTTGGAGCTAAAAGATGTCTCCTCAGTGCATGAAAGCAATGGTTGAATAGCATCTTCCACAAAAACAACATCAAGGCTAACCAGAATGCGTTTAGTATGTGGATGATACAGACAATAACCTTTACTTTCAGAACTGTACCCAACAAAAATGCATTTTTTATCATCCAACTTTCTATGATGTTGTTCAGCACTAATGCATATGCCAAACAACCAAAAACACACAGATGAGCAACAGATGGATTGCGATCATGCCAAGCCTCATATGGAGTGATAGACTGCAGTGCTTTAGTGGGACACCTTAACATGCTGCACACATGACAACCTCAAGCCAAAAACTATGTGGTAAAGCCTGACTTTTGACCATACACCTCCCCATCTCCATGAATGATGTGTTCTTTCATTCAGCAACTCCATTCTATTGAGGTGTATATGGGACTGTACACTGGTGTTTTATCCCATGTTCAGCCAAAAATGCATGAAAATCTGAAGACATATATCCCCCCCCCCCCCCCCCGGGATCAGAATGGAGGGTGCCCATTTTACATGCTGACAGATTTTCAGCCAAAACCAAAAATTGTTTGAAGCACATGAACACTTTAGACTTTTCCTTCAATGGATATACCCATGCATGCCTCAAAAAATCATCGATGAAAGTCACGAACTAAAGATAATTTCCAAAAGAAGGTGTCTGCATAGGACCACAGACATCACTATGTACAAGTTGCAATTTCTGAGTAGCCCGAACTGAACCATCTTGTGGAAAGGAGGAACACTGAATTTTGCCCAAAATACAGCCTTCACAAAAAATTTTTCTAGGTGCCTCAAGTTTGGGCAAAGAGGACACCATTTCAGATTTCTGCAAGTGTAGCAAACTAGCAAAATTCAGATGACCAAATCGTGCATGCCAAAGCTTTGCATCTGACATAGCCTGAGAATCATGTACTACACATGCTGAATCATTTACAGATCTTTCATAGTCTATGAGCTTATACATCCCATGACATAAAATGCCAGAAGCAATAATCATGTCGCCATTTGACAGATCATGAATTGTACATCTGCCATCAACAAATTTCACAACCAAGCCAATCTTGGCTAACGCAAAAACTAATAACAGATTTTTCTTAATCCCTGGCACAAACAAAACATCTGACAAAGTGAAAGAACTACCATCAACACTAGTCAAAATGATCTTACCAACTACCATAATAGGATAAGAGGAGTTGTTGGTGCATGTAACAGTATTCCCATTAGGGGCAAGCTCGAGTGAAGAGAAGAAACTAAGGTGCGAGGTAATATGTTTGGTCGCCCCACTATCAAAGTACCAAACATCTGAGTGTACTGCATGCACTGCTCATGAGAAGATGGGTCAAAACTGCAAATAGTAGTAAACGACCATTCTTCTTCCTGCACAAGATTAGTAGACTCTATTTTTGGTGTAGAGGCCTCTGCAACAACCATTCCAACCTCTTTCTTCTTTGCCTCTTTAGCAGCGAGTTTTGGACAGTTCTTTATGATATGATCATTTCCTTTATAGTACGCGCAAGACAATTTCTGCTTTTCTGATTTCTTTTCATCTTTGTCTTCCCTCTTCGATTGTGCAAAAGTAGCAAATTTCTGCTTACTAGTTGAAGAGCTCCATTTTCCTTTGCCCTTCTGACTAGCCAGGAAAGCTTGATCTGCAACACGCATAATGGACCTGTTCTGCCTGGACTGATCTTCCTGCAATAGAACAGAGACTAACTCCTCAAATGACAAGGCATTTGGATTGCCTTTCATCATCAACCGAAGAGTAGAAGCAAAACTCTAATATGAATCAGGAAGACCATTCAGAACGGTCTGCACAAGTGAGCTATCTGGTATAACCTCATCAGTAGAAATCAACTGTTCCTTGAAGTCTTTGATCTTTGTTAGAAAATTGTCCATACAATCACCTTCATTCATGTGCTCACTCTCCAACTGTTTTCAGAGGTAAGCAATACGAGCCTCATTCCTAGCTTGGTACAATGTGGTAAGTGTGTCCCAAGCTTTGTTAGCTATTTTGCAAGGGCGAATGTGAGGAATAATGGCATGTTTGACAGACAAAGCTATCGATGCATGTGCCTGGGCATCTCTGCCATCCCAATGAATTTGCTCTGCAATAGGTGCAACAAAAACCGCAACACGAATAGGGATATGCAGAATATCAACATTCATCAACACCTGCATTAGCTTCAATACCTGAAGTTGTAACAGTTGTAGGTGTGATAAGACAGTTTTCAACACCCTGCACAATGTTCCACAGTCCTTTTGCAACCAATACATGTCGCATCATATAAGCCCATAACAGGTAGTTGGTACCATCCAACTTATCCTCAACAGCCAACATACCGAATACATCACTACTTTTAGCCATGGCCGGTGACTAAAATACCTTGATGCAGAAAATTGATTGTATCTCAAAAAGTTGAACAGAATTGCCCATATGAATTATGCTAAACCTGTAGCAGACTTCGAGACGCTTATACTGGCGAACCAAAACTGGTATATAACTTTGGCACAAAAAGAGAAAATAGCCTGCACAAGCACTATGACAGTGCGTTCGGAGGCCAAAACAAGCTCAGATCGTGATTTCGACACCACAGATGAAGTCGTTTTGATCTTTGAAACACCCTAAGCATGCTCACCAAATTTCATGCGATACTGAGACTACAATTGGAGAGGTGTCGAAGACTCCCTAGATGAAGCGACGACCTGCTATGATACCAATTGTTGGAGTTAGTCTGCGGAAGCACGCGAACAACACAAGGAAGAAGAAGAATCTTGGAGCACAACACACAATACTAAATGTGTTACCACTAGAATGCACAAAGAAAAGTAGCCCATTAGGGCAATAGGCATATATATAAGCCAGGGGAAAAAAACCTCCTAAAGAGGTAAAAAAGTGCCCCGGTGGTCCTAGTGTGTTCACACACATCACCACCTAAATATATCAACAATTTTGTCTTCCCATAGACTCCTTCTAGAAACACGTCATTTTGTACACAACTCTGTAGTGAAGCTCATATCTCAGTGTATATGTAACCATTTCTTGCATTTAAACACTCATTGGAAAGCTTATCTTTTTCTTTGTCTTAAATACCTCCTTCAAAGATTATATATTCTGTGAGATATTAGTCAAAGAATGAGGTCTAGTGTTTCAGCATACCTATGTAGAAAGGTAGTCTATTTTGGTTGGTTATGTTTCCCAACCAAAATGTATCCAAATTGCTTGGTTTTTAGCTTGCTGGAAATCTCTTTGCATGTACTTTTTTTGTCCCAAATATGTTGTTGATATATTTAGGTAGTGATGTGTGTGAACACTCTAGGACCGCCGGGGCACTTTTTTCCCTCTTTAGGAGGTTTTTTTCCCCCGGCTTGTATATACGCCTATTGCCCTAATGGGCTACTTATCTTTGTACATTCTCTAGTAATACATTCAGTATTGTGTGTTTGTGCTCCAAGCTTCTTCTTCTTCCTTGTGTTGTTCGCGTGCTTCCGCAGACGTCTATCTCCAACAATTGGTATCAGAGCAGGTCATCGCTTCTTCTAGGGCGTCGTCGACACTCCTCCGTTTGCAGTCTCAGATTCGCACGAAATTTCGTGAGCATACTCAAGGTGTTTCCGAGATCAAAACAGCTTCGCTATGTGGTGCCGAAATCGCGATCTGAGCTCGTTTCGGCCTCCGAACGCACTATCGCAGCGCTTGTGCAGGCTATTTTGTCCTTTTGTGCCAAAGGTATATACCAGTTTCTGTTCGCCAGTTTAAGCGTCTTGAAGTCTGCTACAGGTCTAGCAGAACTCTTCTGGGCAGTTTTGTTCAACTTTTTGAGATACAATCAATTTTCTGCATCAAGGTATTTTAGTCACCGGCCATGGCTGAAAGCAGTGATGTATTCCGTATGTTGGCTGTTGAGGATAAGTTGGATGGTACCAACTACCCATTATGGGCTTATATGATGCGACATGTACTGGTTGCAAAAGGATTGTGGAACATTGTGCAGGGTGTTGAAAGACGTCTTGTTACACCTGTAACGACAGGTACTGCAAATACAGGTGTTGGAGCTGATGAAGATGGTGTCGAAGATGATATTCCGCAGATTCCTGTTCGTGCTGCTGTTTCTGTTGCACCTAATGCAGAGCAGATTCGTTGGGGATGGCAGAGATGCCCAGGCACATGCATTGATAGCTTTGTCTGGCAAACGTGCCATTATTCCTCACATTTGCTCTTGCAGAACAGCAAACGATGCTTGGGATACACTTACCACTTTGTACCAGGCTAGGAATGAGGCTCGTGTTGCTTACCTCCGAAAACAGTTGGAGAGTGAGCACATGAATGAAGGTGATTCTATGGACAGTTTTCTTACAAAGATCAAAGACGTGAAGGAACAATTGATTTCCGCTGATGAGGTTATACCAGATAGCTCACTTGTGCAGACCGTTCTGAATGGTCTTCCTGATTCATCTCAGAGTTTTGCCTCTACTCTTCGGTTGATGATGAAAGGCAATCCGAATGCCTTGTCATTTGAGGAATTAGTCTCTGTTCTGTTGCAGGAAGATCAGTCCAGGCAGAACAGGTCCATTATGCGTGTTGCAGATCAAGCTTTCTTGGCTACTCAGAAGGGCAAAGGAAAATGGAGCTCTTCTACTAGTAAGCAGAAATCTGCAAATGCTGCACAATCGAAGAACCACGATAAAGATGAGAAGAAATCAGAAAAGCAGAAATTGTTCTGGAAGTACTGTAAAGGAAATGATCATATTATAAAGAACTGTCCAAAATTGGCTGCTAAAGAGGCAAAGAAGAAAGAGGCTGGAATGGTTGTTGCAGAGGCCTCTACACCAAAAACAGAGTTTGCAAATCTTGTGCAAGAAGAAGAATGGGCGTTTACTACTGTCTGCAGTTTTGACCCATCTTCTCATGATCAGTGCATGTCTGCAGTAGACTCAGATGTTTGGTACTTTGACAGTGGGGCGACCAAACATATTACCTCGCAGCGCAGTTTCTTCTCTTCACTCGAGTCTGCCCCTACAAGGAATACTGTCACATGCGCCAATAACTCCTCTTATCCTGTTATGGGAGTTGGTAAGATCATTTTGACTACTGCTGATGGTAGTTCTTTCACTTTGTCAGATGCTTTATTTGTGCCAGGGATCAAAAAGAACATGTTATCAATTTCTGCATTAGCCAAGATTGGCTTGGTTGTGAAATTCGTTGATGACAGGTGTACAGTCCATGATCTCTCAAATGGCGATGTGATTATTGCTTCTGGCATTTTATGTCGTGGGCTGTATAAGCTCATAGACTATGAAAGATCTGTGAATGATTCGGCATGTGCAGTTCATGATTCTCAGGCTATGTCAGATGCAAAGCTTTGGCATGCACGCTTTGGTCATCTGAATTTTGCTAGTTTGTTACGCCTGTAGAAATCTGAAATGGTGTCCTCTTTGCCCAAACTTGAGGCACCTGGAAAACATGTTTGTGAAGGCTGTATTTTGGGCAAAATGCAGCGTTCTTCCTTTCCAAAAGATGGTTCAGTTCGGGCTACGCAGAAATTGCAGCTTGTACATAGTGATGTCTGTGGTCCTATGCAGGCACCCTCTTTTGGAAATTACCTTTACTTCGTGACTTTCATTGATGATTTTTCCAGGCATGCATGGGTATATCCACTCAAAGCAAAGTCCGAAGTGTTCATGTGCTTCAAACAGTTTTTGGTTTTGGCTGAAAATCTGTCAGCATGTAAAATGGGCACCCTCCGTTCTGATCGAGGGGGGGAATATATGTCTTCAGATTTTAATGCATTTCTAGCTGAACGTGGGATAAAACACCAGTGTACAGTGCCGTATACACCTCAACAGAATGGATTTGCTGAACGAAAGAACAGGTCACTCATGGAGATGGCGAGGTGCATGGTCAAAAGTCAGGCTTTACCACATAGTTTCTGGCTTGAGGCTGTCATGTGTGCAGCATATGTACTGAACAGGTGTCCCACTAAAGCGTTGTAGTCTATCACTCCATATGAGGCTTGGCATGACCACAAGCCATCTGTTGCTCATCTGCGTGTTTTTGGTTGTTTGGCATATGCATTAGTGCCTGAACAACATCGCAGAAAATTGGATGATAAGGCAGTAAAATGTATTTTTGTTGGGTACAGTTCTGAAAGTAAAGGCTATCGTCTGTATCATCCACAGACTAAACGCATTCTGGTTAGCCGTGATGTTGTCTTTGTGGAAGATGCTATTCAGCCATTGCTTTCATGTACTAAGGAGACATCTGTTAGCTCCAAATACATGTATGATACTTTGATGCCTCTTTTTACAGGTGGACAGGCTAGTGCTGGTCCTAATGAGGCAACTTCTCAGCCTTTACAGGTTTCATATGATGATGTAGATCATTCCATTTTTTATGCAGATTTACATGATGCACTTGTTGATGAGAGAGCTGATATTGAGCAGGCAAAAACTATGCCAAAATGGCTGGTGCAGACTTTGCATGACAACAAATTAGATGCACCTTTGTCATATCGTACTCGTTCAGGCTCTCATAGTGCCTCCTTTGCATCAGATTGGTATGCTATGGCTGCATCTAGTCTCTGTGATGAGAATGAGCCTGTTTCTTTTGATGAAGCACAAAATTCAGAAAATTGGATGGCTGCTATGCAATCTGAATATGATGCTATAATGAAGAATGGTACATGGTCTTTATGTGACTTGCCTCCTGGCAAGAAGGCCATTGGCACTAAGTGGGTATACAAGCTGAAGCATAAACCTGATGGTACAGTTGACAAGTATAAGGCTAGGCTTGTTGCAAAGGGTTATGCACAGGAAAGAGGCATTGATTTTGATGAGACCTTTGCACCTGCATGCCGTATGACTACTGTTCGGAGCATTTGTGCACTTGCAGCCCATCATGGTTGGAATGTACATCAGTTGGACATTAAAACAGCATTTCTGAATGGTGACTTGCATGAAGAAGTGTATGTTTTTCAGCCCCGTGGCTTTGTGCAGAAAGGGCATGAAAACCAGGTTTGCAGGTTAAAGAAGGCATTATATGGTTTAAAGCAAGCACCATGTGCTTGGTATGAGAAGATACATGCCTATCTATTGCACATGGTTTTGAGAATAGTCCAACTGAAAGCACCTTATATGTTAAACGTGCTAATGATGTGCTTCTGATCATTGTTGTCTATGTTGATGACATGCTGCTCACTGGTCCTATTGAGACACATATTGCTGATTTTAAGGCTGATTTGCAAGCCTCATTTGAGATGTCTGATTTGGTGCATTTGCATCACTATTTGGGCATTCAGTTTATGCACGTTGATGGTGGAATGGCTTTAAGTCAAACAAAATATATTGACACATTATTGCAGCGTTTTGGCCTTGAAGACTCTAAGCCTATTGCCACTCCTATGGAGACAGGTTTACGATTGAGTCTTCATGATGCTAGAGATGCATTTGATGCTGTTCTCTATCAGCAGGTTGTTGGATGCTTGATTTACTTATGCATTACTCGGCCAGATATTCAGTTTGCTGTCTCACAGATGAGCAGGTTTATGCATTGCCTAGGAGTCACGCATTGGAAAGCGGTTAAGCGCATCTTTCGCTACTTGAGTGGTACTCGGCTACTTGGGTTGTTTTATCCCAAAGGGGGATCACTACCGCCAGATTTGCATGCTTTTTTTGACTCAGATTGGGCTGGTTGCTATGACACTCGTGTGTCCACCAGTGGTTTTTGCTTCATGCTTGGTAGCTCATGTATATCTTGGTTGAGCAAGAAGCAGCCTACTGTGGCCACTTCCAGTTGTGAGGCTGAGTATAGGGCAGCTTTCACAGCGACTGTTGAGTGTGTGTGGCTCAGATGCCTTATGGCTGATTTGGGTGTTGGCCAGTCTTCTGCCACCACCATCTTCACTGACAGTCAGAGCGCATTGGCAGTTGCGAGGAACCCTGTGTTCCATGCTCGCACTAAGCACATTGAGGTGCATTATCACTATGTCAGGGAGAGGTTCTCTGCTGGGGAGATCAGCTTGGCATATGTGCCCACGCAGGAGAACATTGCAGACCTTTTCACAAAGGCTCTGCCTAGGGAGAAGTTTGAAGCTTTCCGCAAAGCTTTGGGCTTACTTCCTTTTGTGGAGTGATTTCCACATAGCTTGGCACTTCCTTATACATGAGTTCCAACTCCTTGTTCACTGCATCACTCCCAGGGGGGATTTGTTGATATATTTAGGTAGTGATGTGTGTGAACACTCTAGGACCGCCGGGGCACTTTTTTCCCTCTTTAGGAGGTTTTTTTCCCCCGGCTTGCATATACACCTATTGCCCTAATGGGCTACTTATCTTTGTACATTCTCTAGTAATACATTCAGTATTGTGTGTTTGTGCTCCAAGCTTCTTCTTCTTCCTTGTGTTGTTCACGTGCTTCCGCAGACGTCTATCTCCAACATATGTTATTTAAAGGATTTATATTTTGTGAGATATATATCAAAGAGTAAAGTCCATTTTTTTAGTATACTTGTGTGCACATGTGGTCTATTTTGGTCAATTGAGTTTCCTAACCAAAACTCATCCATATTACTTGATTTTTAGCTTGTTGGAAAGCTATTTGTGTGTACTTTCTTTATCTCAACTATGTTACTCAAAGAATATATATTCAGGGATCTATCAGTCTGAGAGTGACGTTCAATTCTTTAGCATAATTGTGTGGATAGGTAGTTCATTTTTGTCCATTGCATTTCCTAATGAAAACTTGTCCAAATTAGGTCATTTATAGCTTGTTAGAAAGCTCTCTTTGTCTATGTTGATTGACTAAAGGCACAGGTCCATTTGAGTTTTGAATTGAGAGTAGAAAGCTATCTAAAGTGTAGCTATTTGTCCAAGTGTTGGACATACAAGGGTTCACTACAGGTGTTTGTTGGGCATAGGAGAACTCATTCTCCGTATTAGAGCAAACTTGGTGTTGAAGCTTCATCAACAAAGTTGGAATTAAAGCAAAGCAAAAGAGGAGCTGCAAAACAAGGGGGAGCTTCACAAACACAAGAGCAAAAGGACAATATAATTATTCAAGGTAACTCTCAAAGCTTTTGATAGTCTTCAATGGCTGACTTGGGTCAACAAGTAGAGAAATTGGATAAGGATAACTATCCCATGTGGAAGTTTAGAATGAACAAATACCTAATGGGCAAAGGCTTGTGGGGTATTATGAGCGGCGATGATGCTCAACCTCAAATCAATCAAGCTACAGCCACTGAAGTCCAAAGGAGGCGAGCAAAAGAATGGGAAGAGAGGAATAGGAGAGTCATGTTCTTCATTTCACAAGTCATTAGTAATGTCATGGTAGGGCATATTCAACATCTAGAGAAAGCTAAGGATGCTTGGGAAGCTCTTGAAAGGATATATTCAACAAATACCAAAGCTAGGAAACTTCAACTCAAGAACGAGTTAAACACAATCAAGAAAAGTTCGATTCAATCCACAACTGAATATACTTTGAAGATTAAGGAGCTAAGTGATGCTTTAGTTTCTATTAGCACAACGGATGAAGACGAAGATCTTGTGTGTTATACTCTCAATGGATTGAGAGAAGATGAAAGATGGAAGCCTTTTATAACTTCCATTAACTTGAAAAATGCATATCCAGGTTTTGAACAACTAATCCCTCATCTTGTCACAGAAGAGCTTAGCTTTGGTGGCCCCAAAGGAAAGGACAGCCACAACCAAATGTTATATGCAGGTCGAGGTAAAGGAAGGAACTCAAGAGGAGGCTCAAGAGGAAAAGGAAGAGGTCACAACAACTCCAACTACAATCAAAACAATTCGGAAGACAACAAGGATGCATCAAATGCCAACACACAAGGAAGAGGTCGAGGTAGAAGTAGAGGAAGAGGCCAAGGCTCCTACAATTCTCATAAAGGTATAACATGCTATCATTGTGGTAAAGTAGAACACTATGCTAGTGATTGTTGGCTGAAGAATGGAAGTCCAAATGGAGGCAATCAAAGGAGCCAAAACAACTATGCAAACACCTCAAGTGAAGGAATCAAGGACACACTACTTGTAATGAGACATGAGTATAGAAGCTCTTGTGAAGATGACAAAAAATGGTACATTGATTCAGGTTGTAGTAACCATATGTCATGCCAAGGAAGTTTGTTCACTAATCTATAGGTACCAAGTGGAAAAGGATGTGTTGAAACAGGTGATGATACTCAACACATGATTGAACACATTGGAGATATAAGGCTTGGAGATACAAGCAAAGCAAAGGTACTATCTAATGTTCTTCATGTTCTTACAATTTCAAAGAACTTGATTTCAATAGGACAAATGGTAGAGAAGGGTTATCATGTCATATTCAATGAGAATGGGTGCTTCATCAAGGATCCAAAGAAAGGCTTCAAGGACATTGCTCGAGGTAGAAGAGAAGGAAGGATGTTCACTTTGGACGTCCAACATCCACATGGAAAGGTCATGTACATTCAACGTGGGAAAAAGAAGATTTCAGAGCTAGACTTATGGCACAAAAGAATAGGACACATCAACATTCCAAAGATGGACATGAGCAAACATGAAGTGGTAAGAGGTCTTCCAAAATTTAATAGCATTGGACTACATGAGTTATGTGAAGCTTGTCAACTAGGAAAGCAAACAAGGTAGCCATTCAAGAGGAGCAATTATGTGGCCTTAAATGTCTTGGACTTGATACATACGGATGTATGGAGACCAACCCAAGAGGCATCAATGGCTGGTAATAAATTTTTTTTCATCTTCATTGATGATCACTCAAGAAAGATATGGTTGTTTTGTATGAAGCAAAAATTAGAAGTGTTTTCTATATTCAAAAGATTCAAAGTTGAAGTTGAAAAAGAAACAGGAATGTCTATCAAAAGCTTAAGGTCCGATGGTGGAGGAGAATACTTCTCCAAAGAATTTTCAGATTTTCTACAAGAGAATGAGATCAATAGGTAGTTTATTTGTAGGTATGCACCACAACAAAATGGAGTAACTGAGAGGAAAAATAGGCAAACTACGGAAATTGCAAGATGCATGCTCAATGCGATGTAGGTACCATTGTACTATTGGGTTGAAGCTACCACAACCACCATTTACTTGATGAATAGGTGCACAACATCGGGAATACATCACTTGACTCCAGAGGAGGTATATTCCAGTAAGAAGCCTCATCTTACACACCTCAAAGTGTTTGGATGTGTTTGCTTTGTTCACATTCCACAAGAAGTTAGAAAAAAGATGGAACCAAGGTCAAAAAAATGCATTTTCATCGGCTACTCGACGGAGCAAAAAGGATACAAGTGCTACAACCCTATAACAAAGGAAGTAAGAGTCTCGCGAGATGTGGTCTTTGATGAACTAAGACCATGGTATGAAGATAAAGGAAAGGATCAGAGGTTTATGCAGTTTCTAGCAAACAAAGTCTAGTTTGTAAGCTCAATAAGATCTTATATGGACTTAAACAGTCCCCTAGACAATGGTACCAAAATTTTGATGCTTTTATGAATTCTCAAGGTTATTCTCAAAGCAATGAGGATCATTGTCTCTACACAAAGAGATGCTCAAATGGTAGCATGATATGATTGATACTTTATTTCGATGACATGTTGATTGTTGGGAAGTCCTCTTATGACTTGTTAATTCTCAAAAAGAAGTTGAGTCAGACATTTGATATGAAGGATTTGGGGGATGCCAAAAATATTCTTGGCATGAATATTACTCGTGATATGAGTAAAAGATGCATATACTTGTCTCAAAGTGAGTACATATCCAAACTACTTCATAGGTTCAATATACAGGGTGTTAAGGTATTGAGTACACCTTTACCCATATATGTGAAACTGAGCAAGGATGATTGCCTGAAATCAGATGAGTAAAAGGAATTCATGACCAGAATTCCTTATAAGTATGATGTTGGTAGTCTCATGTATGCTATGGTAGCTATGAGACCAAGCATTGCATTTATAGTGGGAGTTGTGAGCAGATATATGTCTAATCCTAGAAAGAAGCATTGGGAAGTGGTCAAGATGATTTTGAGATATCTAAGTGGCACTAAGGACAAGTGTCTATGCTTAGGTAGAGGGAAAGAATCCATTATTGGTTACACATATTCTGATTATGCTGGTTGTGTTGACAATCGTAAGCTTATATCAAGGTACATTTTTCATTTTGCTGGAGGTGCTACCTCTTGGAGATCTCATCTTCAAGAATGTACAACTGTTTCCACCACAGAAGTAGAGTATGTTGGAGCAAGTGAGGCATGTAAGGAAGCATTGTGGCTTTCTCGTCTTGCTCGTGATTCTGTGTATTCAGCATCCCCTATGTGGAGTACTGTGTGCAGCACAAGAGTTCAGGTTTCTACTACAAGGGCATCACTGTAGAGCTCTCGAGAAGCAAAGTCGATCATTGTGCATCACTAGAGAAATACTTCATCTTTTGTGTGGAGTACTGTGTGCGGCACCAGAGTTCAGGTTTCTACTACAAGGGCATGGTTGCGGAGCTCCCGAAAAGCAAAGTCAATCATTGTGCATCACCAGAGAAATACTTCATCTTTTGCACCATACATGGTCATTTGCACTAAACATATGCATCACAAAGAGGTCCACAACCTTCAATGAAACACGATTATTCATATCGCATGCACAAGAGTGATAACGTAATATGAGGATACATATCACCTGTAATACTTGGTTTTCTTACTCACATTTTCCTTGAGGGTGACTCTCACTCATAAATACACACACACACACACTCTACATGAGAAGTGGCATCATGCTCTTCATCTGGATAGATTAGCCCACTTCAAGTACATGTTTTGTGTAAAGGAAATGGTTGTCTTTTTTAAAAGGTTCCATTATTTGAATAGTCAAGAAGTCCTCTTCAACGTTTATTTGGTGATGTTTATCCTTTTTCTGTCTACTTCTCAAACCATCTTCATTGACACAATTCATGGTTATTCTCAAAGAATATCAAGTAGTGCAACTCTTGGAGACACACATTACGATTGTGTTGATTCATTACAAGCTTGTCAAGAATTAGTTCTCATAGGCTCTACCTTTCAACCTACTATACCAAACAGGGAGGGGGGAGCCATACATCATCAAGAATAATATTTCCTATCTTTGGTATCATGTGCCTCCTATGGCGAGTATTAAAAGAAAAGAAATATCACCCCCATAGATTAGGTATCTTCTTTGTCTGATAACCCTTAACCCTTGGGCATATTGATCAAGACTTGCATCTTTCACATATTTTTCAGTAAGTGCATATAAGGTTGCATTCATAGGGCCACCTTACAGAGCTGTGCATCAAACACTAATACTTGATACCCATGCACTACACTACGTAGTCCCACTATGACTACTTCCACTATTTGGATATGATTGTTTTTTTATTTTTAATTTTCAAGTTATGGAAATAAATTTATTTCTTTTATTTCACATCACACACAACCCTCCAAGTCCCTACCCATTTTTCTTTTTATTTTCCCATCCAATTTTGTTTTCTTTTTTGGGGGGTTCACACATCACTCACATAGACCTTCATTCTCATCTTTTACTATCACAACGTGTAGGATCCTTGTTGCTACCATGTCAACAGCCAATTTATCGAGTTTTGTATTCAAGAGTTGCTTAGGCCCAGTTCATAGAGGGCGGCGGCAGTTCTGTGCTGCACCTCTCCTCCAATAAATGAGCAACACATGTCAGCCTACGTTCAAAACGGGCAACGGCATTCTGTACTGGGAACTGCCAATGCACGGCCCAAAAAATGGAGAAATGTGCGGAGGGGTAAAGCCTGCCCCAAAGCGGCACAAACGTCCTCGTCAGCCAAAAAATCAGTTTAATAAAACTAAAATAGAATGTTCGATAAAATAACCTTTTTTTTATTTAAACATAAAAACAAAATAACATTATAAAATAAAAAAATTTCAAACATTGCATCGAATCCAATGTTCTTTTTTTTAAAAAAGAGAAAATCAAACATCATCTCTTACATCATGTTCCAATGTACTATGTAACAACATACTTTTTTTCTTGCAACGTATAAATTTTCTGAAGGCTCTATAAAAAAGGCATAAAAATGTCGTTGTTGATTTTCAATGATATGTTGTGAAGAGAGGAGACCTATCGACTGTAGAAGAACCAACTGTTGCAGAGGTGTTTTTTACCTCACTGCTATGTTATTGTATGTTTTATATTGGCATGTGTATTCATTTTTTTTTTTGTTCTTTTTTTTCACGTTTATTGGAGTGAAGATCAAGTTAAAAAAGGTGTTTTACATACATTCTGCTTATCTTTTTTTTTTTCATTTCAGTTTATGTATATGTTACTATGTTACTCATTAGTTTTGTTTTAATTTCAGGTAATGGACTCTCAAGCATCTCAATCCTTGGAATCTCAAGGGGAAGAAGACAATATTGTTTTCTCCCAATCTTCTCTTTCTCAACCTACCTATTACCCATACTCACAACCATCTTTTCCTATTCCTCCTCATGGCTACCAAGCCATGTTAACCACTTCTCTTTCTCCTACCCATCCATTTGCATTTAGACCCCCTCCTTGTGGTGTAAATGCAAATGGCACATCAAAATCATCATGTCTTCCCACTCCTTCACCCTTAGGAGCCTCTCAAACAAAGCCTCCATGTAGCAAGTCAACAAAGAGGAAGGAAGATAGGCAAGACGAAAGTCTTCAACCACGAGAGCCTATAGCAAAGAAGGGCAAAACAACCAAAAGGAAGATAGTCGTTGACTTAGGGGGATGACGATGATGGCAAGAAGAGCAAGTGGAAGGACCATTAGGTGGACCAACTCATTCACATACAAGGAGGAATAAGTGAAGAGTTTAACAACCCATCGAAGGAAGGAGTCAACTTATGGGCCAAAGTTTCAACAAAATTAGCTTCAACCTGTCCCAACTTTGATAAAGATAGTGAAGCATGTCGAAAGAAGTGGGCAAAAGTGTTAGGGCAATACCATCAAGACAAAGCACATAACTCCATTTCGGGCAACAATAGGAAGATAACGTGCAAATGGTTTGATGTGGTAGATGAGTACCACCATACTCGTCCAATTGTGACTCCATTTAGTCACATATCTTCAAGTGCAAACCTTTCCAATGACCATGGCATAAGTGGAAGTGAACTTCATGAGGGTGAACCCGTACCCTTACTTTCATCCTCTTCTCGACGAAGCATTCCAAATTGGGATGAATCGTTAGCCGGTTTGGTGGATAATGGAAAGGATCTTATTTATCATTTCAAGGAGATGGAGAATAAGCATGTGCTCATAGAAGAAGAACGCTTGAAGATCTTAAGTGGGCTTCATACTTGCATGTGCGATTTTTTAAGTAGTTTTAAGAAGAATAGCTAGATTCTGTTTCATCTCCTAGGAAGAAAACTTTTATGTTTATTATCTTGGACTATAGTCTTAACACTTGAGTTGTAATTGGATTTCCTTTGAGCTATGTTTTGATGGTTTATTCATGAAATTTGGAGTTATGCTAATTATAGATTTTTTACATTCTATTTGCATTTCAATCATGTTTGCATATATGCAATTACACATGTTACATTATGCAATGATGCATAATGTATGCATGTATACATTTGCATATGCATGTGCATATGTTGCATTATGCATGCATATGCATATGTTTCATGTATGCATGTGCATATGTTGCATATGTTACATTTACGTATATGTTGCATATGCATGTGCATATATTGCATATGTTGCATTTATGTATATGTTGCATATGCATGTGCATATGTTGCATATGCATGCACATATGCTGCAATTTATGTATATGTTGCATATGCTTGTGCATATATGTTGCATATGCATGTGCATATATGTTGTTGGTGCATGTGCATATGTTGCATATGCATGTGCATATGTTGCATTTATGTATATGTTGCATATGCATGTGCATATATGTTGTTGATGCATGTGCATATGTTGCATATGCATGTGCATATGTTGCATTTATGTATATGTTGCATATGCATGTGCATATATGTTGCATATGCATGTGCATATGTTGCATATGCATGTGCATATGTTGCATATGCATGTGCATATGTTGCATATGCATGTTCATATATGTTGCATATGCATGTGCATATATGTTGCATATGTTGCATTTATGTATATGTTTCATATGCATGTGCATATATGTTGCATATGCATGTGCATATATGTTGCATATGCATGTGCATATATGTTGCATATGCATGTGCATATATGTTGCTTATGCATGTGCATATGTTGCATATGTTGCATGTGCATGTGTGTATGTTGCATATGCATGTGCATATGTTGCATTTATGTATATGTTGCATATGCATGTGCATATATGTTGCATATGCATGTGCATATATGTTGCATATGCATGTGCATATATGTTGCATGTGCATATATGTTGCTTATGCATGTGCATATGTTGCATATGTCGCATGTGCATGTGTGTATGTTGCATATGCATGTGCATATGTTGCATTCATGTATATGTTGCATATGCATGTGCATATATGTTGCATATGCATGTGCATATATATTGCATATGTTGCATTTATGTACATGTTGCATATGTTGCATATGTTGCATATGCATGTGCATATATGTTGTATAAGCATGTGCATATATGTTGCATATGTTGCATTTATGTACATGTTGCATATGTTGCATTTATGTATATGTTGCATATGCATGTGCATATATGTTGTATATGCATGTGCATATGTTGCATATGTTGCATATACGTGTGCATATGTTGCATTTATGTATATGTTGCATATGCATGTGCATATGTTGCATATGCATGTGCATATATGTTGCTTATGCATGTGCATATGTTGCATATGCATGTGCGTATATGTTGCATATGCATGTGTGTATATGTTGCATATGCATTTGCATATGTTGTATGTATGCATGTGCATATTTTCTATATTCTAAATATCTCTTGTATTTTTTTTAGGTTCTAATGGACATGCCAAAGGAAGTTGCATTAATTTGTGCATTGATATGCGCATTAGCTATGATAGAGTTACTTCAAGAGTCAAGCCTGAATCATCATCATGTTATGCTACATGCTTGGTTGCACTTAAATGAATGTGTGGCACGATCAATGATAATGAATAATGCCATTAATCGAAGAAGGGGTCATCATGAACATAAGCAAGCATGGGCGTACCCACGTCCTCATGGCTTTGTTAAAAGCTGTCTTTTAAATGCTTATAGTGATAATATGTTCAAACATCGCTTGAGGATTAACAAGGAAACCTTCCATTACTTGTGTGGAAAACTTGGAGCCTTTATGCAAAAGAAAACCACAAACTATCATGACACTATACCTTTACAAGATCAAGTAGCTATTGCATTAACAAGGCTAGCAACAGGAGATGGGCTTATGGGCATAGGGGACACTTTTGGATGCTCAAAGAGCACATGTTGTGGTATTGTGCATGATTTTATTAAAGCTATTGTACCATCTGGTCTTAGAGATACATACATTAGATGGCCTTCAACATCCTGCTTTGCAATGTTAGCAAAAGAGTTTGAGGAAATAAGAGGAATACCTTATGTTGTGGGTGCAATAGATGGAAGCCATGTACCTATAATTGCACCACGTGAAAATCATGTTGATTACCTCAATCACAAAGGTTTTCACTCTATCTTGTTGCAAATAACAGTAGCTTCCAATTGCTCTATTTGGAATTATGATGTAGGATGGGCAGGATCAATGCATGATTCCCTTAATTTCACAAGAAGCAAATTAGGACAGAGATGTGCAAGAGGTGAACTAGGTAAGTATTGCTTGCTTGGTGATTGTGCACATCCTTCTTGACCATACATGTTAGTCCCATTCAAAGGTTGTAAAGAAGGATTATCACGTCTTAAGTATCATTGGAATTTCATCCAATCAAGTACGAGGATGCCAGTTGAAAGAGCTTTTGGCATGTTGAAAGCAAGATTTCAAATTTTATTAAAAAGATGTGATATGGATCTATGTTATATGCCAGATCTTGTTGTTGCATGTCTTGTACTCCATAACATTTGCATTTGTCATGGAGATGCTTTTAATATGGACTGGGTTTGAGAAGCAGAAGCAGAATTGGCAAGTCAGAATGGGCAATTAGAAGAGAATGAAAGAGTAGTATCCATGTCCTTGGCAGAACTGCGAGCAATACATGGAATGGGATCAGAAGAAGCAATGGATCGTGGTCAATGTACTAATGAAGAAGCAATTGATCTTGGGAGCAACTCATAGCGACGAGACAAGATTGCAAGCATAATGTACAAAGAGCAAGCAAGAATGAATGTGCAAAAGCATTTTGGAAATGAAGCTTTGGAGAAGATCGATACATCCTCCTCCTCATCATCATCATAATGTTTTGTACCAATTACATTATGCTTCATTTTAATGCAATGTATTGTAACAATATATGTTTGTTTATGTAATTGGTAAGGTATTTGCTTTAATTGTTTGATCCTTTTTTATATGTTTGTAAAGATTTATGTAAAAAAGAGTATTTGTTCTGCCATCTCTTGTGTTCACATAGGGTGGCGACACGAAAATAACTTTTCCACAGTCTCGTCTTCTTGTGTGAACACATGACCGGTGGAACTAAATGATTTTCTCACTGTTCCACCTCGAACATTACACTTTTGTGTTTGTACCTCCGGTTCTGTGTGAACCCAACCTTACAGTAGTCTTCCTCATGTTTCTACTCGCTTTGACATAAAAACTGTAAAGGATCTTTCATGGTTCTGCTAATCTTTCATCAAAGAGAATCGAATTGCTTGAGAGAACTTCGTCCGAGGTTGAAGTAGAGAAGAACGTTTTCCTGAGCGTAAATTTTGATATTGTCCTGTGTGCATTACTGTAGTCGAGAGATTTGCTGTAACGCAAGCCCCTTCCATCATCTCTCTCTCTCCCTCTCTCTCTCTCTCTCTCACACACACACACACACACACACACACGAACGCGCGCACGCACACACAAAGGTCCCCGCATCGAGTTACAGTAACGTATGAACATAGATTTGATTACTGTATATTGTGGAGATGTTCTCCATTGTTCATGATTATGGACCTAAGGTGCATAAAGAATATAACCCGATTTTTATACGTATACAAGAACACGGTTCTCAATATAGATGCAATACACTCTTCGATACAGGAGACTAATTGGGGCCTTTATGACATTTTACTTCAACATTCTTTGAGCTCAACAAGACACAAGAAGGCATGGCAAATTGCTTTTGATACTTTTCAAATTCCTATCGCTTTACTCCTGCAAACATGGCCTATAAGGTCGTACAGCACATTAAATTTTGTGGACATGGGGAGAAGATCAATTTCTCTAGCTTTATGCAAATTATATGGATGAGGAGAGATTGTTTTAATTTTTCTGAGCAAGTTAGGAATGTTAGCAGTAGTTTGTTTAATGTGGACTACACTCTTGCAAATATCCTTGAAACAGAAGATAACCACGGATTCTTCAATGCTTTGGATGCTAGCATGGCCGTCATCAGTATGAACTTTAGTGGTGATGGTAAGTCTGGTGCAGAACAATCTGCATTCCCTTGTTTAAATGAAGATGTGATTGATACCAGTAATGGCGATCATTTGAAGAGTTTTACTTTGGGAAAGGTCATTCAGGAGCTGAGCGTGCTTAGTGAACCACCATCAATTAATGGTTTAATCTGCATCTTTCAGATCTTCAGAAGGGGAACTCCTGAACACAGCAAGCTTTTGTATACACATTTGTGCAAATTTGGACTGGAAGCTCAGAAGATTGTTGGGA
The DNA here is from genome assembly GCA_020310875.1 of Ceratopteris richardii. Classification (NCBI taxonomy): domain Eukaryota; kingdom Viridiplantae; phylum Streptophyta; class Polypodiopsida; order Polypodiales; family Pteridaceae; genus Ceratopteris; species Ceratopteris richardii. Next base: position 130,390,554 of record CM035419.1, read on the forward strand.
ATCGTGTTGCCCAGGTCTTAGCTCATTGTGGCTGTGTTTTTATGGCACAACAAGTCTTGTCACGTTTGAGACATCACAATATTTACACATGGACATGTGTTATGTTAGGATTTGTGCAGTCTGGAGAAGCTCACAATGCTATAAATTTATACGAGAAAATGTGCGAAATTGGGTTGCATCCAAGCAAACACACACTTGTCACGTTACTGAAAGCTTGCACTCAACTAAAAAACTTGCGAATTGGTCAAGAGATAAATGATTGCATTGTCCAAAGAGGATTGGATATGGATCTCTTTGTGGGAAGCTCTTTGGTTGACATCTATGCTAAATGTGGGCTACTCATCGATGCTATAAGAATTTTTGAGATGATGGTATCACATAACACTGTTTCATGGAGTTCTTTAATTGCAGCCTATACTGAGCATGGCCTTGCTGAAGATGCCTTAGATTGCTTTAGAAGAATGGAGGATCAGAGATTATCTCCAGATGAAGTAACCTTTGTGTCCGTAGTGAAGTCCTGTGGCTTATTACAAGTAAGAGAAAGAACCTTTGAGGTGTGTCATGAGATCATTGTCAGAGGATATGATAGGGGAAGGATCATCGCAAATAGTGTGGTAGACATGTATGCAAAATGTGGAATGATTGCAGAAGCAACTGCAGTTTTCAACAAAATAGCTGTCCGAGATGCTTTTTCATGGACAGCTCTCATTAATGCATATAGTAAGTATGGCACCAATGAGGAGCTGCTTCTTCGCTTTGAGGAGATGCAGCTTGAAGGAGTTTGCCCAGATGCAGCAATTTTCGCCTCTGTAATAAAAGCATGTAGCAGCCTTGGGGACATTGAAACAGGTCGACGAATACATAGAGTAGCAGAAGAAAAACAAATGCATACTGAACTGTTTGTATGCAGCAGTCTAGTAGATATGTATTGCAAGCATGGCTTTCTGTTAGAAGCACAGGATGCATTTGACAAGCTCCCATCACGTGATCTTGTTTCATGGAATGCATTGCTGGCTGGATATGCTGAACATGGGCCAGGTAGGAAGGTAATTAGCTCATTTTATCGGATGCAGGCTGAAGGTGTGCCTCAGAACCCTGTGACATTTCTTTGTGCATTAAAAGCTTGTGGCAATATGGGGGCTGTAGAAATTGGACGTGAAGTCCACTTAGAATGCACCTTGAAAGCCTTTGACAGAGACATTTCAGTTGGAAGTACTCTACTAGACATGTATGGCAAGATAGGCTTGCTATCAGAGGCATTATACATCTTTCACAGTTTGCATATGCGGGATGTAGTATCATGGAATGCTATCATCAAAGCACATGGTATTAATCAAGCTGGCGATATAGCTGTAGAGCTATTTAAATGCATGGAAGAATCAGGTGCGAAGCCAGATAATGCTACACTAACCTGCCTGTTGACAGCATGTAGTCGTTCTTCTCTTCTGCAGAAGGGCCAGCGGCTTTTCAGCATCATTACAAGTGAGCATGGTGTTGCAGCCACAAGAGAGCATGTAGCTTGCATGGTGGACTTGGTTGCAAGATCAGGGCAAATGGAAGAAGCATGGAAAGTACTCAAATGCTTGCCACATTTTCCTGCAGATCAAGGTTTACGAGCTTTGCTCAGTTCATGTAAAACTCACACAGAACAAGCAATGGGGATTGCATGCTATCAGAAGTTGGTTGATTTAAATCCAAATTGTGCAGCACCATATCTTCTCCTGTCTGATATTTGTTGCAGACTGGGAAATTGGGAGCTTGCACAGAGATTGGAGGCACTCAGGAAGGCAAAACAGGCAAAGGAAAGACCTGCATGTGCAATGATTGAGGTCAGAAAGCAAGTGTATGAATTCATTGTAGGTGATACTGAATGTATAGCATATGTGCACTATTTAGGAACATTGAGGAGTCGTACAGTGAAATATGGTCATATTCCTGATTTAGATGGTATCTTGATGCGTCATAACTGACTTTGATTTGATTTACTTGTATGCACTGAGTTTTATGGACAGTCATTGAGGTTACTATATCTGGTACAGGAAATCACATTTCATGCAGTATATATTTAAACTTCTTTACATGTTGAATTCAACTACGTTTTTATAACCATTCATATGTTATGATTCTTTCTTTTTTCACCAAAAAGCATCACATATGCTTTTGCTGAGATAAGAGAAAGCGGGAAAGGGTGGTTCGACAAAAAATTTGCACTAAGCTTTTTGAGTGTTACATGATTTTTCCAGAATGTGCATGCACAAAGCTTTTGATGGTTATAAGACTTTTGTCAAGGCTGAGCACATGTACTTCCCAGAAATGTGTACTATAACCTATACATACAGGAGGCACATTGAATCATCCTCCAAATTTAGCTCATCCATAATGCAGGAACCTCTTAGAGTGTTTGTGGTTCCCATGGGAACTTGTACCTTTTTGAAGAAACAGAAGATGGTGTACAAGGTGTAAAGATTAATAAGCAGTATATATCTTGTTGCAGAAAATTTTCTTGTAGCTGTTTCCCTTACATTCATGGTCCTCTGCAGCCATTCTTCAAGAGCAAGGTCATGCAAGATGGGTTATGCGATGGTCAATATGTCATTGTAAGAAGTGTCACAAATCGTCATTATGATTTTATCCCAGGACATTCACACCTAGAGGACCCTCTGTGTCTGTATCACCACCCTCACATGCATAATTACAGCTTGAGACAGTTGCAGGGAATAATAATCTTCTCATCAAAGGGTGTGCAAGGCATTCTCCATGGGCTTGTGTGTGTCACATCTAGGAGAGAAGTCATGCATACCTAACCATTGAAAGAACCTGTACAAGGCATTCTCCATGCATGCCTAATCATGGAAAGAACCCATGCAAGGAGTCTGACCTTCTTTGGAGCTTGCGAGTGTCAAGAGGTCAATTTACTTTTATACTCCATATTTTTCTTTATTGCAGTACATGGGTAACTTTTCATCTTCCTCTCTTCCTCTCTTCCCCTAACCCCCAAAATCATGCACTCCTGTATCTTCTTTTTTTCTCCAAATTTCTATATCTGCATTTTCCCTTTTCTTCACCTTTTGAAGTGATCTCAAGGACAGCCATGTACATGTTAGAAGCGTACTATTTTGAAGGCATAATTGGAGCTCTACACACTTCGATCCATAGGGTTCCAAACCAAATACAAAGTGCAAAGTCGAAGCTTTAATTGTATGGATAAAAGCCTAATTCAAATTCAAACATGCAAAAACAGTTGCTTGTAACTGATCAAATGAAAGAAGAGTCCCCAAACAATAAGTAGGATCTACAGAGAATTTTGTGGAACAAGTGCCTACAATTGGAAGTAAATACATGCTGGGTGTGTTCTTGCACCTTACTTTGTTGCAACTTACAAGTAGAGGGATCATGATTTTAAAAGATTCAAAGCCTCTGCATCATGTGGGTGATGGAAAGGATAGAACCAAATATGTTGTATGTAATTTACTACAAAATGGAATGATCTACACTATTCGAAGTCAATACCAATTTGTTAATGATGTTTGAAGCCCAGATTGTTCTTTGGAACAAAAGCTTGCAAGTGGTACAAGTCTTGAGAAGTCAAGCTCTCTACATGTTGATTGGGTTCAATTTGAAGCTTTGTGCCTTGAGAGAGTTCACCCAAAATATAAAGAGGAAAGCAATGGAGATGTTTGGAATAAATTACGTATAGGTGAGGATCGCTGTTCATATATTTACACTACAAGAAACTTGTGCTTAAGCTATGAAATTCGATTGGCTTTTGAAAACTTAGAAGGTTCAAAAGAGGCTTAAACAAGGTTATTGATAAAAACAGTCAAAAGTATTGCTTGCAAAACTTTCGATGTGATCAAGTTTGCTCAACTATACAAGGAACACACACATGTAGGAGGAAACTTTGTCCCGAAGCCTTCAAAGGCCAAAGATAATGGAACTAGATGTAACACGAGGAGGTCTCTCTTTGAAAAGGATAAAGATATCAAAATTGAATAATGTAGACCATCATCATGGGCTAGTTTAAAAGTGTAGGGTAAAGGAAAAGCTTGTTGTTTCAATCTCTCATTCGGGCACATGAAATGTATAGTCCAAATCACAAAGATAGTAAGGAGACAAGTAAACATAAATATGAAACATACAAGAAGTGAATTCATCTTGTGCAACTACCCGTAGATTAAAGTAGTGACTCTAGGGGAATGGAAGTATTACACGAAGACAACATACACATATGTTTCTTGATTGATTTGTATTAATGACAAACCATTATGCCTTTAATGACTTCATAGAATTACATGAGTTCATGGAAAATGAAAATTTTAGATCCATGATAGATGAATAAACTTTTCATAGCTCTTCCAACCACATGCTAGTTTATAAGCTTAGTCTTAGCCAATAGACATATCATCTTCATGATGTAGAGAGATTTTAAGAGGATTTGGGTAAACTACAAGGATTTAAATATTATATAGAATTACAAATTATAATCATTTTAATCTTATGAATGACTCAACCACATTTAATAAGCTAATCAATATATAGAACACTTTTTGTAGAACTCCTTGAAGATATCTTCATCCATACTCACAATGATCAAGAGATTCTAGAGCACTTAATTGTTTTTTTCAAGATTTAAGAGAGCCTAACTTTCATATAAAGGAATAAAATAAAGTATTTGACGACGATGCACCACAGTGCGCTCTCCTCCTCGAGAGCTCCACGATGATATGCTCGGAGTAGTAAACCGAGCTCTTGAGGCCGCACACAGTACTTCGCACAGATGCTGCAGAATACACAGAAAACATAGTACACAGGGAGCACGAAGACAAACTTCTTAGGTCTCACAAATGCGGTCGAACATACAGTCTGTGGCTGAACAGGCCACTATATGTTTTATTAAAGAACACATACAAAGAAGTGTCCAGTGGCCATTTGGCCTTTCACATGGACACTAACGGTAACAATCTCCCACTAAAGGCCAATATGGCCAAAGTAACTATGGGAGAAAAAATAAAGAATGATAAAGAATACCTGAGTGTAAGTATACAAACTATACCTCCCACCTGATGGGCATGTTACATAGTAGACAAGCACCTGTGTAAGATTAGGTAACCCCCATCAAGTGACAACAGTGTCGAAAGCTATCCTGTGGTAGAGCTTTAGTCAAAGCATCTGCAGCATTATCTCGAGTGTGAACCTTCTCAAGTATAATGCGCTCAATGGCTAAGCAATCTCTAATAAAGTGATACCTCACCCCAATGTGCTTGGTCTTTGCATGATAGATCGGATTCTTAGCCAAAGCAATAGCACTCTAATTATCACTGAGCAAACGAGGTACATGCTGAGGTAAACCCATATCACAAGAAAGACGAGAAAGCCACAACGCTTCCTTACATGCCTCACTTGCTGCAACATACTCTGCTTCTGTGGCAGAAACAATTGTACATTCTTGAAGACGAGATCTCCAAGAGATAGCACCTCCAGCAAAATGAAAAATGTACCCTGATGTAGAATTACGATTGTCTACATAACCAGCATAGTTAGAATCTGTGTAACCAATAATGGATGCTTTCCCTCTACCTAAGCATAGACACTTGTCCTTAGTGCCACTCAGATATCTTAAAATCATCTTGATCGCTTCCCAATGTTTCTTGCCAAGATTAGACATATATCTACTCACTAGTCCCATTGCAAATGCAATGTCTGGTCTCGTAGCTACCATAGCATACATGAGACTACCAATAGCAGACTGATAGGGAATTTTGGTCATGAATTCCTTTTCCTCATCTGATTTGGGGCAATCATCCTTGCTCAATTTCACATATGTGGGTAAAGGTGTACTCAATGCCTTTCCACCCTGCATATTGAACCTATGAATACTTTGGATATGTACTCACTTTGAGACAAGTATATGCATCTTTTACTCCTATCACGAGTAATGCGCATGCCAAGAATATGTTTGGCATCCCCCAAATCCTTCATATCAAATGTCTGACAACTTCTTTTTGAGAATTAACAAATCATAAGAGGACTTCCCTGCAATCAACATATCATCGACATATAGTATCAAGCATATCAAGCTTCCATCTGAGCATCTCTTTGTGTAGAGACAATGATCCTCATCACTTCGAGAATAGCCTTGAGACTTCATGAAAACATCTAACTTTTGGTACCATTGTCTAGGGGAATGTTTAAGGAATTTCCTTTCCAGGAACTACATAACCCTCTGGTTGTTCCATATAGATCTCATCTGTAAGATCTCCATGCAAGAAAGCTGTTTTCACATCCATTTGGACTAGCTCTAAGTCCTCCATTGCAACGAATCCAAGCAACATGCGCAGGGTAGTCATCTTGATCACTGGAGAGAAGATTTCCTGGAAATCAACACCATGTTGTTGCTTAAAACCCTTTGCAACAAGTTGTGCTTTATACTTTGGAGAAGCACTATCTGATGTGAATTTCAACTTATATACCCATTTACATGGTAAAGCTTTCTTGCCATTTGGCAAAGGTACTAAATCCCAAGTACCATTCTTGTGAATAGAATCCAACTCACTCTTCATGGCATGCTCCCACTTGACATGATCCTCTGTCTGCATAGCCTCTTTGTAGCAAGAAGGCTTACCGGCATCTGTTAGCATAACAAAATCTAAACCTGGAACATATCTATTAGGTGGATGTGAGACACGTGCAGAACGTCTCAATGGTTGCTAAACAGGAACATGTGCATAATGATCTGAATGGACATTCTCTTGAACATCCCTATGTGCAGCATTTTTATGCATGCTAACCGGAATAGTATCCTCAAACACCACTCTTCTCACTTCAACCTCCTTAATGGGCTGTTTATGCATATTAGACTCATTGAAAACGACATCACTACTTCTGATCACTGATCGTGTTTCAGGATCCCATAATAGATATCCAAATCGTCCTTCTCGACCATATCCAAGAAAAATGCATTTCTTTGACTTATGGTCCGACTTTTGTCTAATATTCTTGGGTATATGAACATATGCTTCACACCCAAAAACTCGAAGATGATCATAATATCGTGGCTTCCCTGTCCATAGCTCTTGTGCCACTTTCAGACCTTTGGCAGTACTAGGTGAAAGGTTAATCACATGAACTGCAGTCAATACTGCTTCTGACCAAAAGCCTTGTGAGAGGTTTGCATGATGCAAAATGGAGAGTACTCTATCTTGAATAGTTCTATTCATCCTCTCGGCTACACCATTCTGTATTGGGGTATAAGGAGCTGTAAACTCTCTACGGATCCCTCTAAACTGACAGAAAAGGCTGAATTCATGTGAGTTATACTCACCCCCATTATCTGAACGTAAAGCCTTAAGCTTAGTTCCTTTTTCAATCTCAACTGAAGCAAGCCATTTTCTGAAAGTAGGGAATACCTCATCCTTCGATTTGATAAGATATACCCAAACTTTTCTAGTGGCATCATCTATGAAAGTGACAAAGTAGAGAGAACCACCTAAGGACCTAGTGCGCATGGGACCACACACATATGTACGAACGAGATCTAAAGGCTGAATCGAAGAGTCAATGTGCGTTCTATGCACATTTCTGGTTTGCTTTCCATATTGACAATGCTCACAAAATGAAAAATCGGAGAAAGATAACACAGGTAGGTAGCCAGAATGAGAAAGATTTTCCATTCCACTACGAGATATATGGACCAAACGACCATGCCAAATACAAGCCATAGGCTGTTCAATAAGAGCTAACAAGTGTTCTTTCTGTGATACAAGTAAAGGATAAAGTGAGCAACTTTGCTTCCTTTTGCAATAACCATATTGCCCTTTGATATGTGAAAGGACTGAGCATAGAAGACCACCTTGTAACCAAGGTCATCAAGTTGACCACATCAAACTGCATGATAACTGAGGTACATGGCATACATTATGCATAGTAAATTTTGAACCATCAATGAACTACACAACCACATCTCCAATCCCCACAACATCACAGTGGTAAGACTCACCAAGTCTCATGGTGCCAGGAGACTTTGATGCATAATTAGAGAACCATTCTATGTGTGGTGTCACATGCAAAGAAGCACCAGAATCTAGTAGCCATGCGTGGGAAAGAGAATCAGTCATAAGCGCCTCAGATGGCACAATACTATCAAGTGTCAACACATCAACATTATCAGAAATAGCATTAATTTCTTCAATCTTCACACTCGAAGTAGAAAGTGAGCTTTTTAACATGCCCATCAACGTTCTGTCCTTTACCTTTAACATTCTTTAATGCATAACAGTCTTTCTTCATATGTCCTTTCTTATGACAATAATGGCATTCGATATCCCTCTTCCTTGATTTACTTCTACTCTTATTTCGTTGACCATTCTTTTCCTTGTTCTTGCTCCGGCCACGTTGCTGATTTTTTCCTTGGTAAGAAGTACGAACATTATATGCATCTCCACTCTGAGTGCCAACCATAGATTTTCTACGGATCTCCTCACTCAAGAGTGCTCCACATATGTCATCATAGAAAAGTTTACCACTAGGTGCACTATTGACAATAGCTGTGCAAAATGTATCCCATGATGATGGCAGGGTGCATAACAACAATATTTCTTTCATTTCATTATCCATATCCATTTTCTGAGCCTCTAACTAGGAGAATATAGCATCAAACTCATTTAGATGAGCATCAACACTATCTGTGTCCTTCATACGAAGGTCATATAATTTTCTCATCAGATACACTTTATTTGATGCCGTCTCTTTTTCATATGTATTACATAACTTCTTCCAAAGATCCTCTATAGTTTCACAGTCTAATACTGTAAAGTAAACATTATCTGCCAGGTGCAAGCGAATGGTAGACCTAGCTATTTCATCTAACTCATCCCAATCATCTTCATCCATGTCAACAGGCTTCTTTGAAATCCCATATACTGGCTTCCATTGCCTCCTTTGAATCAGCACATCTTTAATCTGATTCTTTCATAGAGCAAAGTTTGTGCCATCAAATTTTCGGATCTCAAAATGGTCTTTTCCTTGCAAGTTATAGCTCCTCTTCGGAACACTAGCACCAGACCGTGATCCACTAGATGTGCCTGAGACCTATGATGCCATGATGGTAGAGAACTGAATGGAATGATAATGGAGCTAGAAGAGTTCGAACACCAACCAGTACATGTATCAAGGAGTAAATCGACCACTGTATAGTTGACAAAACCAAAAATCTGGAAAAATTTTGCTAGAGTATCCTTTGCAAAATGAGCATATGACCAATGTCAAAATATCATAAAATTGCAAGTACTGACATGTTTGCCTGCATAGTGAATCACTGACTCCACTGCATATAATGAGTTACCCAATAGAAGCCAACTAGGCTTATCGAGCACCTATGAACAACTATCATACATCTCCTATGGGGAGGCTGGGTAAGTCTTCCACCTGCATCACCGAAGAGAGCCCGACATCTGGGTGTCTCCCAGTTAAGAAAACCTCATCACGAACCTCTTTATCAAACGTAAAAGGCTTTATGCAAAGAACGTAACCGCTATATCAATGACCACATGGACGTACATAAGCGCTATCCATAGAAGGATACATGATGTTTATGTGCTCAATATATGCAGTAAAATGACACTAAAAGGCTGAATGCACAACCCAAAAACTAGCCAATAACTCCGGAAAGTGTCTGTCAACTCTGATGTTTTTGGCTCAAAAACCTGCATAAATTTGCTGTAGTTGCTCCCACCAAAACTGAAAACCTTTCCAGAAACCTGTAGTTTTGCGAGTGTGGCTGAAAAACATAGCCCCAAAGGTTGATATCTATTGTCGGAGAAGTACAAAGAAAATTCTTCTTGATGTTCACGGACCTGTGTGAAAAGAACTATGTGCAAAAGTACTCCAAAATGGCTCCAAAAGACACCCAAAAATGCTTCAAAAATAGTCTTTGAAAGCAAAGAATGAAGCTTTGAGGGACCAAAACATGTTCAAGGTAATGTCAACCTTAGTCTTTCCCCTTCTTCAGACACCACAAGAGCGTAGCTTAGTGGCAAGAGATTGTCACGGTTAAGCGAGCTCTGGGGGGAACAGTACTGGGATGGGTGACCTCTCGGGAAGTACCGGGAACCTCTATCTTCCTTGATCGTTGAGGTCCTCCCTCGCGTGTAGCCAACGGCGCCAATGGTGACTTTGGTGACTCGGATGACAAGGTATGCCAAGGTATGCCAAGGTCTATGCCTTGGTTTCCGCCTTAATTGTAAGCCTTAGAGAAAGCCTAGAGGGGGGGGGGGGGGGTGCTCGCTTCGCTCGCACAAAAGGAACAAAGATTTTTGCGTCGAACTGCTCTGATACCAGTGAACTATTTGATGAGGATGCACCACGGTGTGCTCTCCTTCTCGAGAGCTCCACGATGATATGCTCGGAGTAGTAAACCGAGCTCCTGAGGCCGCACACAGTACTTTGCACAGATGCTGCAGAATACACAGAAAACACAATACATAGGGAGCACGAAGACAGACTTCTTAGGTCTCACAAATATGGTCGAACATACAATCTGTGGCTGACCATGCCACTATATGTTTTATTAAAGAACATATACAAAGAAGTGTCCAGTGGCCATTTGGCCTTTCACATGGACACTAACGGTAACATAAAAGTGTAAATTCTTCACCCAAGAAGGTAGATATCTTGTTCTATTACTATCAATGAATGAAACATATGAATCTTGATAAACTTAGGGTTATTAATAAATGATTGCATTGGAACCACTTGTTACAACTCAAACATTTCTATGAATTATTAGGTTTATATCACCAAATCACACCTCATTATTCGACGATAGAACTCCCTACACTTGACCTACACAAATGGGAAGAGGAGTCCTTTTTGGGGCTCATAAAAGTGAAACAATAAAAAGACTTAAAGAAGTAATGGGAATGATCTTAATTTGTACGTAATGAATCCTAATCAAACCTTTTTAGTCAAAATGGATGTTCATGATTATTCTATGGTAGTATCTCTATTTCATAATGATCAACTCATAACATTTGAAATTAAGTACTAAGAAATTGCTCAAAAGAAATCAATCAATACTTTATGTTGATGATATGCTGGTTGTTGGGAAGTCCTCAAATGACTTGTCTCTCTTGAATACAAAGTTGAGTCAAAATTTTGACATGAAAGATTTTAGAGATGCTAAATACATACTTGATATCTAGTGATAGAAGTAAGAGATGCATATAATTGTCTCAGAGTAAGTACATAAGCAAAGTACTTCACATATTCAATATGCATGGTGAAGAGCGCCATTGCCTACATATACAAAGTGTTGATATATTTTGTTAATGATAGGGCTGAACACACTTAGGACCATCACAACACTTTTATTCCCTCTTTAGGAGGTTTTTCTTTCCTGAGCTTGTATATACACCTATATTCCTAAAGAGTCATTTATCTTTGTACATTCACTTGGTAATACATTTTGTATTATGTCATACTCCAAGATTATTTTTTCTTCCATGTGCTTTTCGTGTGCTTCCATAGACCTCAAACTCCAAGTACTACTATTAGGGTTAGGTTGCCGATTCATCTAGGGCATCATCAACACCCCTTCGATCATAGTCTGAGAATTGCATGAAAATTGATGAGCATACTCATGTTGTCCAAATTTTGATATGAGCTTGTTTAGACCTTCGAATGCACTATTGCAATGACTGTGCATACATCAACGATTTTTTCGTGAGCTTGTATATACACCTATATTCCTAATGAGTCATTTATCTTTGTACGTTCACTTGGTAATACATTCTGTATTATGTCATACTCCAAGATTCTTTTTCTTCCATGTGCTTTTTGTGTGCTTCCATAGACCTCAAACTCTAAGTATTGCTATTAGAGTAGGTTGTCGATTCATCTAGGGCATCATCAACACCCCTTTGATCATAGTCTCAGAATCGCATGAAAATTGGTGAGCATACTCATGTTGTCCAAATTTTGATATGAGCTTGTTTCAGCGTCCGAATGCACTATCGCAACGATTATGCAGTCAATTGTTTCCCTTTGTGCCAAACATATATACAAGTTTCAGCTCACCAGTATAAATTACTTGAAGTCTGCTATAGGTTTAATAGAGCTCAACAAGGTGTTTTTGTTCAACTTTTTGAGATACAATCAAGTTTTTGCATCACGATATTTAGTCATTGGCCATAGTTGAAGAAATTATGTATTCGATATATTGGATGTTGAGGATAAGTTGGATGGTACTAGTTATCCATTGTGGGCATATACAATGCGTCATGTATTGGTAGCAAAAGGGTTGTGGAATATTGTGCAGGGTGTTGAAAAACATCTTGCTACACCTACAAATACAGTTATTGAAGGTGATGTAGATGGTGTTGAAGATGATAATCTTCAATCTCTTCATCGTGCTTGGATTCCTATTGTTGACGACATGATTGCTCTTATATCATCTACATTTGTATCTGCATGAGTGCATCCCCATTTTGTATCTAGCAGGAACTCCATTTCTAGTTTATTTCCATTTTATATTGTATTTCCTTTGTACTTGGGTACCTTGCCATTTGCTTCTACCATTGTATTCATTCTCCTTTCAGGGGAATTATCCCACATGAGATGTACTTTGGAGAGCCCCTCCCAAATCTATATAAGGAGGGCCGTTCCCCCCATTTGTACTTGGTTAGAAGCTTGAGGATCCTACTCCATGCTCTTGGCAAGCTCATTTCTAATCCATGTGAGTTTACCCATTTCTTGGTCTACTCACTTTGAGTCTCTCACACTCTTTCTTTTGTGAGTACACTCTTCTTTTCATTTTGCTTCTGTGCATGTACTTTCTACATGGTATCAGAGCGCTAGGTGGAGGAGGTCTTGGCAATGTGTTTGGTGGTCATTTTGGTGGTGGTGGTGCTTGAGTATTGGTGGTCTTGCCTTCTCCTTATCGAGAGAAGCTTTTGCCATCAGTTTTTGCTCTTTGGGTCTCATTTTGCCCATTTTCCCACCCTCCCACCCTTATTCTTCATCATTTTGTATCCCATTTTAACCCCATTTTCCCACCCTTCCTTGTAGCCATTCTCTCTTTATTTGGTGACAATTTGATAAGTTGCTATTAGAGCTTGCCTTTGTGAAACTGTTTATAAACACTTAAGGTATAGTTGATGATCTTATGCATGTCCTCTGTTCGTAACACCCATTTTTCCATTTGTGGCATTCGTTGTGTCGCTCAAGCTATGTCAAGTGCCTATAAGCACTGTTCAAGTTGCAGGAAAATATATATTTCTCGAGTCTGATCAATAGTGTGCCGAGTAGCATGATAAGGCTTGCGTCTGCACATCGGCTGAATTAGTGGAAGAAGTCTGCAGTCGTGCTTCACCATTGATCAAGAACACCGCATTACCACTTATGCACCAACGATATTACTCCGTGTCCAATCATTGTCTCTAGCATGCCTCTGATGCATATGGAGTCAAATGCGGAATGTATACATTGACACCTTGTGCATCTGTGCTGTCAAATCAAGTCATGAAATTAACGTTGATCATTCATCCATAACGACAATGGAAGCGCATTGAACAATACCTTCTTGAAGGGATTTGTTCTATTCTGTTTGTTAATAGCAGAAGGATTGTGCCTTGGGCATAGCACATCAGTATAACTCCCGATCAACATGGATGCCGGCTTGACGGCGATGCCAACCAAAGTTGTCGATATACACTCTCTCATCATCTAGTCATCCATAGCTACAATCTGGCACCGATCCGCGTGAGAGGGACTCATTCTGCTGCAGCCCGATTTCCACTGAGAGGAGACGTTGGGGGTGGATCCGGAGAATGAGGAGCGCTACCTGATGGCCTTGCCTATTGGTAAAACATTGAGCTACGGACCTATCAACCCTGTTCACCCATCGGTGCCACCATTGATGCCTCTTTCTGCATATCCCCACACTCTCGCACCCACAGCAGCGACAAAGAGAGACGACGATTCCACTCCATTACTAATCGCCAGATACAGAGAGAAAACGACTGTGTCCCTCCCGGATCTCTTTGTGCAGCTAGAAACAGAGCGATGATTTTCCTCTGTGTAGCTGTCACACCTTACACTTAGAGAGATGCTTGGCGCAGAGTGAAGAGGAAAGAAAAAATGATTTGTTTATCATGTATGGAATCTAAATTTTTTTAACTTTTGGGTGACCCGAACGGACTGGCACCCGCGTTCTTGTCACCGGATCTCGGGTCGCCCAGGCATCATGTGCCCCCCGTAAGAGAGAGAGACAAAGAGATTCTCTGTACAGAAGACCGTGCCCACTGCCCATGTGAGCATGTTCTTAGAGAGAAAGAGACAGAGAGAGAGAGTCTAAAGTAAACTCTCCCACCAATCCTTCTACATACACCTATCTGAGTAAGCGTCCGAGAACCACATAGAGATCTTCCTCGATTAATCTCATCGGCGAGGCCAGTGCACACCATTCGCTACGAAACTTCGTGATGATCACATGATGGTCCATCGCGCAATCTCACGCAGGCCACCTTGTTGTGACAAAGTCAGGATTGAACTGTAATGTAGTGTACCTCAGCACAGAAAATCTGGAAGCAGCTCTGCCATTTTGTCAGATTCATCCTCCACGCGTCCAGTTGGCAAAGATTCATTGAGTTTGGCTTGCATTTCATGTGCCTATTGGTGCACAATAGGTCCATGCATTCGATTTGCATAAGTAAACTTATCTATGTTCAAAGTTCTTACTCCATATATATCTGAACAGTAGGTGTTTATTCCCAAGAGCCACATTTTTGCATCAAATTAGCCATATTTTTGAGAAGTGTTTATTGGCGGTTTCAATATATCATCAAGGGCACTTATTCGTGTATTCTCCATAGGCATTTCCTTTGATACACTAAAGACTGCTTATTGTAGTCTCTCCTCAAAGAGTTGTATTGTAAAGGGCTTTAATCCTCTCTCTCAAAGGAATGATTCCAAGGGTAAGTGACCCTATCTTGGTGTTGAATTTGGAACCATTCCTAAGCATTACTTTGTACTTGCTCAAGGGTTTCAACTCCACCTTTGGTACTTTGATCGGCCCTCATTTGTATTTCTCACAAGGGCTTACCTCTCAATGCCATTTGGCACTAAGTGCCCACTTTTGTACTATCAAACATATACAGAGAAGAAGTGTTGTGTGTGTGCACACTTGTGGGTTGGAGGCTAGTCTAAGCCCACCCACGAGCTCTCCCACATCGATTCATCTCAGTGTTTCTGCAAGTGTAGGGGCTAGTCTAAGCCCTCCCCCCTCCCCAAGGATTTCCACTATGGTGCCAAGCCTTTCAATTTCTTTCCACAGTTTGTGATTAATTTCAAGTATTTTCTTAGCACAAAAGTGTTTGAAAGTGTTTTTAAACACTTGACACTTACTCTTGCAAAGCACAAACTCACTTCTTTACAAGTTCAAGTTCACTCAAACTTTGTAATGTCAAAGAGTGAAGCTAGCACCTCATCTAATGGAAATTTTTTTACCTTCCCTCACACCCATATTCATGCTCAAGGATGAAATATTAAATGGACAAAACTATAATATTTGGAAAGATGTAGTGAGAGAATATATATACACCAATCTCCTTCACGATGTAGTAGATGGGTCTGAACCTGAACCCAATAAGGCCAACAACCTAGAATCTTGGCATATCTGGAATGTTAAAGATAAGAGGGCATTAGGCCAACTTCTACTTGCTTGTGATGAACTGACCAAAGGGCACATCAGGGCATGTAAAGCATCCAAAGAAGCTTGGGATACTTTAGCAGCCTTATACGAAGATAAAACATCCTCGAGAATCTATGCTTTAGAAGCAAAATTCCATAATCTAACTATTTGGCTGCAAGATACAATCACAAAAGTCATAGCTCAGTTTGAAGACTATCAACCCAAGTTAGCACTTTGCGGCAGATAAATTTCTAGTGAAGATATAGCCATCAGGCTACTTAACAAACTACCTAGGTCATATGAGACCTTTGTAATGATCTTATACAATTGAGGGCAAGTACTAACTTGGGAAGAAGTCCATCGACTTCTGCTTCTTCATGACTCGCGCGCTAAGTCAATCTCCTCCCAAGAGACTGCTTTGAAGGCCAAAGGGCCTTTTAACAAAGGAAAAAATACTAGTCATCATACAAGCAAAGGACCCAAGCTAGGATCGACTACTTTCTCTAAGAAGTATAGTTGTAACTTCTATGGAAAAATGGGTCATTTAGAGAGATTCTACTATAAGAAGAAACAGAGCTCGAAGGCTTCTAGTTCTAGGCGCTCATCCAAACCTTCGCAACACAGGTCACATTGATCTAGCAAAGAAATCTTTATCTCTACCAAGGCAAATGCTCTAGTTACATCTAGCTCCCCTCATGAATGGATCTTTGACAGCGGAGCAACCTCACACATGTGTAAAGATAAAGATTCTTTCCAAGAACTTTAAGAGCATACATGTGAAGTGTACCTTGGAAATAACAAAAGTCTACCTATTGAAGAGAAAGACAAAGTACAGATCACCAATGCTCAAGAGGAATGCAAATCACTTTCAAATGTGCTATTTGTTCCCAATTTGTGCATGAACTTGCTATCAGTAAAAGCAATTACTGATCATAACAAACAGGTGTTGTTTGATAACACCTCTGTCAAAGTCATTGACCCTCATACGAAGACATAATTACCCAATGCATTGAGGAGAAGGGCCTATATAAAGTATCTTGTTTTCTATCCATGGAATCACCATCTAGTTTGTGGTACCAAAGATATTGACACATCTCCTATTTTCTAAGAATTTCTTCATCACAAATAGTGAAAGGATTCCCCAAGCTTGGGCAAATCAATGATGTTTGGTAGGCTTGCACTCAAGGCAAGCAACATAGGGCTCCCATTCCAAAGGAAGCATCGACAAGAGCTAGGAACCGTTTAGCTCTTATCCACCTGGACCTTTGTGGACCCATGAACTCCCCATCTCTGAGTGGATCACTCTACTTATTTCTTTTAGTAGATGAACACTCCTAATACATTTGGGTCTATTTCTTGAAATCAAAGACAGACACTTTTACTAAGTTTCATGAATGGATCACCCAAGTGGAAAATGAAGCTTCCAAGTTCGTATCATGAATATAATGAATCAAGGCTTCACCAGTACATTGCACAACAAGACACCATTTGAAGCATACTATGAAAGAAGGCCTAATATGCATTACTTTTGAGTATTTGGCAGTGAAGCATTTATCCACGTGCCAAAAGAAGATGGCAAAAAGTTGCAATCCAAGTCTAAGAAGCACATATTCATGGGGTATAGTGAGCAGTCAAAAGTGTATCAGTTATATGATCTTGAAAACCACTCCACCACAATATCTAAGGATGTAATATTCAATGAAGCTTTCACATACTACAACAAGGATCCAACAACAAATCTTAGTCCACCCATCTATACTATAGAGGGGGATGTAGTCTTTCCCAAACCCAACTCAGAAGCAAGTACTTCAGGTCAACCGAGAAGATCTCAAAGACTTATTGACAAGAGATAGCGAGAACAGAGTCATTATATCAATTATTCCTTGATGCATTAGATTCAACTATATGCTTATAGCCCTAACATGTTACTTATCTTTGTACATTCTAGTGGTAATACATTCAGTATTGTGTGTTGTGCTCCAAGCTTCTTCTTATTCCTTGTGATGTTTGCATGCGTCTGCATACATCTAACTCCAAAAACTGGTATCAGAGTAGGTCACCGCTTCATCTAGGGCATCATCGACACCCCTCTAGTCACAATCTCAGAATCGCATGAAATTTGGTGTGCATACTCAGGGTGATTTGGAGATCAAAACAGCTTCATTGCATGGTGCCAAAATCACGATCTAAGCTCGTTTTGGCCTCCGATAGCACTATTGCAGTGCTTGTGAAGGCTATTTTTTCTTTTTGTGCCAAAGATATATACAAGTTTCGGTTCACTAGTATAAGCGTTTCTAAGTCTGCTATAGGTTTAGTAGAACTTGTTAGGGTAGTTCTGTTCAACTTTTACAGATACAATCATTTTTCTGCATCAGGGTATTTTAGTCAGTGGCCATGGCTGAAAGCAGTGATGTATTCCATATGTTGGATGTTGAGGATAAGTTTGAGGGTACTAATTACCCATTATGTGCTTATATGATGCGACATGTATTGGTTGCAAAGGACTGTGGAACATTATGCAAGGTGTTGAAAAACGTCCTATTACACCTACAAATACAAGTATTGAAGCTGATGTAGATGCATTGAAGATGCTGATATTCTTCATATTCCTCTTCGTGCTCCGGTTTCTACTACACCTACTATAGAGCAAATTTGTTGGGATGGCAAAGATGCTCATGCATATGCATTGATAGCCTTGTCTGTCAAACGTGCCATTATTCCTTACATTCACTCTTGCAGAACAACTAAGGATGCTTGGGATACACTTAACACATTGTACCAGGCTAGGAATGAGGCTCATGTTGCTTACCTCTAAAAACGGTTGGAGAGTGAGCATATGAATGAAGATGATTTTATGGATAGTTTGCTAACAAAGATCAAAGACTTGAAGGAACAATTGATTTCTACTAATGAAGTTATACCAGATAGCTCACTTGTGCAGACTGTTCTGAATGGTCTTCTTGATTCATATCAGATTTTTGCTTCTACTCTTTGTTTGATGATGAAAGACAATCCAAATGCCTTTCATTTGAGGAATTAGTCTCTGTTCTGTTGCAGGAAGATCAGTCTAGGCAGAGCAGGTCCATTATGCATGTTGTAGATCAAGCTTTCCTAGCTAGTTAGAAGGGCAAAGGTAAATGGAGCTTAGTAGTAAGCAGAAATCTGCAAATGCTGCACATTCGAAGAAGGAAGAAAAAGATGAGAAGAAATAAAAAAAGCAGAAATTCTTTTACAAGCACTCTAAAGGAAATGATCATGTCATAAAGAACTATCCAAAACTGGCTACAAACGAGGCAAAGAAAAAAGAGGCAAAGAAAAAAGAGGCAAAGAAAAAAGAGGCAAAGAAAAAAGAGGCAAAGAAAAAAGAGGCTGGAATGGTTGTTGCAGAGGCCTCTACATCAAAAACTGAGTCTGGTAATCTTGTGCAGAATGAAGAATGGGCATTTACTATTGTTTGTAGTTTTGACCCATCTTCTCATGAGCAGTGTATGTCTGTAGTAGACTCAGATGTTTGCCAGTATTTTGACAGTGGGGCAACCAAACATATTACCTCGCAACGCAGTTTCTTCATTCCATTTGAGCCTGCCCCTATGAGGAATATTATCACATGCACCAAACACTCCTCTTATCCTGTCATGGGAGTTGCTAAGATCATTCTGACTACTGATGATGGTAGTTCTTTCACATTTTCAAATGCTCTATTTGTGCCAGGGCTCAAGAAAAATCTGTTATCAGTTTCTGCATTAGCAAAGATTGGCTTGGTTGTGAAATTTGTTGATGATAGATGTACAATTCATGATCTGTCAAATGGCAACATGATTATAGCTTCTGGCATTTTATGCCGTGGGCTATATAAGCTCATAGACTATGAAAGGTTTATGAATGATTCAACATGTGTAATACAGAATTCTCAAGCCATGTCAGATGCAAAGCTTTAGCATGCATGCTTTGCTTGTCCGAATTTTGATAGTTTGCTACGCCTGCAGAAATCTAAAATGGTGTCCTCTTTGCCCAAACTTGAGGCACCCAAAAAAAATGTCTGTGAAGGCTTTATTTTGGGCAAAATGCAGAATTCCTCCTTTCCAAATTATGGTTCAGTTCGAGCTAGTAAAAAATTGCAGCTTATTCACAATGATGTCTATGGTCCTATGTAGACACCCTCTTTTGGAAATTATCTTTACTTCGTGACTTTCATTGATGATTTTTCCATTGAAAGGAAAGTTTGAAGTTTTTATGTGCTTCAAACAGTTTTTTGTTTTGGCTGAAAATTTGTCAGCATGTAAAATGGGCACCCTCCATTCTGATCGAGGGGGGGAATATATGTCTTCTGACTTTAATGCATTTCTAGCTAAACATGGGATAAAACATCATTGTAAAATGCAGTATACACCTCAACAGAATGGAGTTGCTTAATGAAAGAATAGGTCACTCATGGAGATGGCGAGGTGTATGGTCAAGAGTCAGGCTTTGCCACATAGTTTCTGGCTTGAGGCTATTATTTGTGCAGCATATGTACTTAACTAGTGTCCCACTAAAGCATTGTAGTCTATCACTCCATATGAGGCTTGGCATGGTCGTAAGCCATCTATTGCTCACCTGCATGTTTTTGGTTTTCTGGCATATGCATTAGTGCCTGAACAACATCGCAGAAAAATGGATGACAAAGGAGTAAAATGTTTTTTTTTTGGTACAATTATGAAAGCAAAGGCTATCATCTATATCATCCACAGACTAAACACATTTTGGTTAGTCGTTATGTTTTTGTGGAAGATGCTATTCAACCTTTACTTTCACGTACGAAGGAGACATCACTTAGCTCCAAAGACATGTCTGATACTTTGCTACCTCTTTTTAAAGGTGGACAATCTAGTGCTAGTCCTATTGAGGCAACTTCTCAGCCTTTACAAGTTTCATGTGATGATACAGATCATTCCATTTTTGATGGATATTTGCATGATTCACTTGTTGATGAGAGAGTTGATATTGAGGAGGAAAAAATTATGCCAAAGTTGTTGGAACATCAAGATTATACTATTTTTGAGGTGGATTTGATCTACACCCAAAACTATGGCTTGGATTACATCGAAGGAACATCCATCAGAGAGTTCTTTTTCTTATGCTCACTTATTGTATTTTTCAAAAAGATTTTTCATGGATCTTTTACCATTGTAAAAGCCTTGAGGTTTGTGCATTATATGCACTCAAGTCTATGTGTATCACTCACATAAAAGGATTTTTTCTAATTGTAATCACAGTGGTTGCTATGAGCATTTGAAGTTCATTGTCTCTTTCATAGATAGTAAGTTTTTTGAGCTAGTCGATGCACAAACCTATCTGTTTTGTATTGACTTCTTCTCCTTGATGCTCCAAAGTACATAGTGCATTTTATTGCACTTATCCCATGCCTATAAGATCTATTTGAGTCTCTATAAGCTCAAGGGTTGGTCTTGTCCTGGTTGGATGGACCAAACTTCGTCGCTTCACAACTCACTTTTCTACCTCCTACAAGCTTCTCCAAGTTCTTCCAGTGGTATCAGATCTAGATCAAGATGGGTGTTGGCTTTCCCTCAATGATTGAGAAGATTGATCAATATAGCTATGCGGCTTGGAAAATCAGAATCGAGGCCTATATGCAAGGTAGAAATCTTTATGGAATTGTAGCAAGTGATGAAGCTATGCCTATTCGAAAATCCAAAGGAGGACCTACAGAAGAGGAGATAGATAAGCTCACACTTTGGTGCACAAGGGATGCTCAAGCATGGTTGTACATACTAAACTCTATCTCCAACTTTCTATTACCACATATTAGAGGATGCAAGACATCTCAAGAGACTTGGGATGCCCTCGAGAATTTCTTTTCTGCTAGTATCAAAGCAAGAAAGAATCATCTTTGGAACAAGTTCAACCAAATGAAGAAGACACCTAAACAAACCATCATAGAGTTTGTTACCAAGGTCAAGGGGGTTGCAGATCAGTTAGCATCCATTGGAGAGCTGATTGAAGAAGAGGCTATCATGAGGCAAATTATCAATGGGATTCGAAGTGATAAGCAGTGGCAATTCTTCACCATGGCTTATGATCTCATGATGGATGTGCAAACTCTAGACTTCAACATCTTTCTTGGAAAACTCTTCAATCAAGAGGCCAATAATACCAGAAAGGAAGGTAAATCCTATCATGGTAATTCAAATAGTGCTCCATATGTAGATAAGAAGGATAAGAAGGAAAAAGGCAAGAAGAAGGAAGAAGATAGAGAAGAGACTCCCAAGCCAACTTCGCAAGAAAGAGCAAGTGGAAAGGGAAGAAGAAAGGACCAAAGCATGATAGAACCAAAGGCTAGAATGTTCAACCTTGTGCCATCTGTAGTAAGACCAACCATACCATTCAAATTAATTCCTTGTTCAATGGGAAGACCCAAAAAGGAAGTGGAAGAGGTGGATATGGTATCAATAGAGGCAGAGGTGGACACACTTCAACAATAACAGTAGAGGCTATAATAGAAGGGGCTTCAAAAATTATTTAGAAGATTAACCACATGAAGAACCATTGAAGCCACAAAGAAGGTAAAGAACATGATCATTTGTTCTACATAGATTTTGGATGTTCAAATCATGTTGCAGGCAACATTGCTCTTCTATCTGATTTGGAAAGTCCAAAGCATAGACATGAAGTTCAAACAGGAGATGATACAAAGCACAATGTGGAAAAGATTGGTAATGTCAAAGCTTCCAATGGTAGGACAAACATTCAAAGTAAGGTTCTCTATGTACCCACGATCACTAAAAACCTAATAAGTGT
Organism: Ceratopteris richardii; assembly: GCA_020310875.1. Classification (NCBI taxonomy): domain Eukaryota; kingdom Viridiplantae; phylum Streptophyta; class Polypodiopsida; order Polypodiales; family Pteridaceae; genus Ceratopteris; species Ceratopteris richardii. The sequence continues at coordinate 130,413,037 of CM035419.1, forward strand.
AGGCCAAATAGTTGCAAAAGGCTTGCAAATTAGGTTCACCCAACATGGAGCTTTTGTGGAAGATCCATGTCAAGGATTCAAGAAGATAGCCAGAGGTGAGAAGCATGGTAGGCTCTTTACTTTTGAAGTAGGAGAAACCAGAAACATAACTCTATTCACTTTTGAGTCTCAAACCCTAAGTGAGCTTGAAGTGTGGCATAAGAGACTTGCTCATGTAAATGAAAGAATCTTGAAGGATATATGTAGGGATCAAAGTGTTCTAGGGTTGCTGAACATATCAAAGAACCACATGATCAACAGGTGTGATGCATGTCAGATTGGGAAGGCACAAAGACAACCATTCCACCACAAAGGCTACATCCACAACAACTTATTGGACTTAGTACATACAAATTTATGGGGACCAAGTCAAAGAACCTTCATTGGAAGGATCAAGCAATTATGTCTCATATATTGATGACCATAGTAGATGGAGTATCCTATACTTCATCAAAAGTAAGAATGAAGTGTTTGATTGCTTCAAAAAGTATCTAGCACATGTGGAGAATCATACAGGTAGATCACTCAAGAAGCTCAGATTTGATGGAGGGGGAGAATACTTCTCCAAAGACTTTGATGAGTTCTTGTAGGATAAAGGTATCAAAAGGGAAGTGACTACCATGTACTCTCCTCAACTAAATGGAATTGCAGAGAGGAGGAACAAGACATTGGTTGGATAAGCCAGAACAATGCTTGAAGAGAAGAATTTGCCACATTATCTATGGGCAGAGGCTATTTCAAATGCTATGTACCTTGTCAATAGAATACCATCCAAATCACTTCAGGGTATGATTCTTTATGAAGCATGGTATGGAAGAAAACTAGTCTTGGACATTGCAAGGTTTTTGGTTGTTTAGCTTATGTTCATGTACCATCACAAATAAGAGATAAGCTAGATGAAAGAGCAACAAAGGTAGTGTTTATTGGATATGATTCAACTCAGATGGGTTACGGGTTCTATAATCCTTCAACCAAGCAATTCACTACAAGTAGAGATGTTGTGTTTGAAGAACATAGGTCTTGGTATGATGAAGACAAACAAAAGGTAACTCCACCATATGATCTTGATTCTAATTCTCATCAATTAGGAAGCAAGCATGATTCTCTACCATATGCAAGAGGTTGGAGAATGCTCCAAACAAAAACATAGAAGATCAGCAAGAGAGAAGAAACAACCAGAAAGGTATAGATATGATTCCACATTTGTTACAAAGCATTCAATCTACTTGGAAAAAGACTCAATTTTAGAAGAACTTTCAACCTATGAAGAGGCAAAGGAAAATGTTGATTGGAAAAACGCCATGAGAGAAGAAATAGATGCATTGAAGGAGATGGACACTTGGGATTTGGTTCCAATGTCACCGAATCAAAAGGTAATTAGTTGCAGATGGGTATATAAAGTTGAAAGAAATTCAGATGTGATCAGCTTTCAGGTACAAGGCAAGATTAGTTGCCAAAGGATGCTCACAAACTCATGGTATAGACTATGAGGAAAGATTCTCACCAGTTGCAAAGATGATTACAATAAGAACATTGATAAGTGTAGCTGCTGCAAGGAATTGGAGACTCTTCCAACTTGATGTGAAAAATGCATTCTTAAATGGTTGGATACATGAAGAGGTATACATGTCACAATGTCCAGGTTTTGAAGATCCTAATCATGCATCTTATGTTTGTAGACTTAAGAAAGAATTGTATGGATTGCAACAAGTTCCTAGAGCTCGGAACTATAGGTTGGTTACATATCTTCAAGATCAAGGGTTCAAACCTAGCAACTAAGATCCTTCTCTATTCATCAAAACAGATCACAATGAGGTTATCTATCTATGTGTATATGTAGATGATATTATTGTGATAGGTGATGATCTCAATGTCATATAGAGGATCAAGAGACACATGCAATAGGAGTTCAAAATTAGTGAGTTAAGTGAGCTCACATATTTCCTAGGTATGCAGGTGATATACACAGATGAAGGAATGTATTTGAATCAAAGAAGATACATTCAGGATCTACTTCTTAAGTTCAAAATGGAGAACACTAAACTTGCAGGTACACCTTTGGAGATAAATCATAAACTTAGTGTTTATGAAGGTGACAAAATTGAAGACATTAAAGAGTATCAAGGCTTGGTAGGTAGCTTGATATATGCTACTCATACAAGGGCATGCATCTCATATAGTGTGGGAGTGCTAAGCCAATTCATGCACTCACCAAGAAGACCACACATGGATGCAGCTAAGGGATTACTTAAGTATCTCAAAGGTACAATCAATGAAGGTATATTCTATCCTTAATCTTCAGATTTGGATATCAAAATCTATTCAGATGCAGTTTGGGCAGGAGCTAAGGATGATAGAAGAACTACCTTTGGTTACTTAGCATTTGTAAATTCAAAGCTAGTGTCATGGAGTTCCAAGAAGCAACCTACAGTTGCTTTATCCTTGATTGAAGCAGAGTATAGAGGTTTGACCATAGCAACTCAAGAGGCAATATGGTTAAAAGCATTGTATATAGATTTGGGACTTGTGAGTTCCAAACCTCACATATTTGGAGATAATGTAAGTTCCATGCATCTAGAGGCAAACCATATTTTCCATGCAAGAACCAAACACATAGAGGTTCATTACCATTTTATCAGGGAGAAGCTCATGGCAAATGAGATTGACATTTCTTTTGTTCCAACTAAAAAGCAAGTAGCAGATATGATGAAGAAGGCACTTGATGGAATAAAGCTTTGTAGATTCAAAGCTATGGCAGGTATTCAACCTATTAGTGAATGAAGAACCAAGCATACTTTAGCTTGAGGGGGAGTTGTTGGAACATCAAGCTTACACTATGCTTAAGGTGGATTTGATCTACATCAAAAACTATGGCTTGGATTACATCAAAGGAATATATGTTGGAGAGTTCTTTTTCTTATGTTCACTTATTGTATTTTAAAAAAAACTTTTTGATGGATCTTTTACCATTGTAAAAGCCTTACATATGTAAAAGTAGAAAGCAAGAGACCAAATTCCACGAATTTGTGGTTGTTGAGTTGCAATCAAATTAATCAATCAGTCACCTAAAAGTAGATCAAACTAGATCTTGACTTTTCCTAGATCATAGGAAAGTGAATTGATTCTCTCCAACAACTCTTACCACCTTCATTTGAATTCAAAATCCACTTGTAGAAGTTGTGGATCACTTCTAGAGTCTATATAAAGACTTCAAATCACTTTTATAATACATGGAAACAATAAACATACACTTGTGACCATCATTGTCTTGCTCCTTCATTTTTCTGCATCATCTTTTTCGACAATAGTAAGCTTGCAGAGGATGCTGCTCTCTCTACAGAGCTCAAAATTAGATAACAGATAGCTCATTGGAAAGCTGTTTCTATCTATCTTATGTCTATAAATTTTCAAAGCATTTAGTTTAGTACATTGGAAGAAATCGGAGTTTTCTATCTCAAGGTCAATCTCTACGTATTCTTGAAAAATAGGAGGTACCACTGTTGAGTGTCTGGTTCATTCCTATAGCATTTTGTTTATTCCTCATACTCTTGTGCATTGTATACACTCAACCCTATGAGTATCACTCCCATAAAATGATTTTTTTCTAATTGTAATCATGCTGGTCGCTATAAGCATTTGAAGTTCATTATCTCTTCCATAGATAGTAAGTTTTTTGAGCATTTGAAGTTCAATATACATACACTTGTGACCATCATTGTCTTGCTCCTTCATTTTTTTGCATCATCTTCTTCGACAATAGTAAGCTTGCAGAGGATGCTGCTCTCTCTACAGAGCTCAAAATTAGATCGCAGATAGCTCATTGGAAAGCTGTTTCTATCTATCTTATGTCTATAAATTTTCAAAGCATTTAGTCTAGTACATTGGAAGAAATCGGAGTTTTCTATCTCAAGGTCAATTTCTTTATACTCTTGTGCATTGTATACACTCAACCCTATGAGTATCACTCCCATAAAATGATTTTTTTCTAATTGTAATCATGTTGGTCGCTATGAGCATTTGAAGTTCATTATCTCTTCCATAGATAATAAGTTTTTTAAGCTAGTCGATGTGCAAACCTATCTGTTTTGTATCGACTTCTTCTCCTTGATGCTCAAAAGTACATAGTGCATTTTATTGCACTTATCCCATGTCAATAAGGTTTATTTCAGTCTCCATAAGCTCAAGGGCTGGTCTTGTGCCGATTAGCTAGACCAAACTTCGTCGCTTCGCAACTCTTCAAAAATGGATAGTGCAGACTTTGCGTGATAGCAAATTAGATGCACCTCTATCATATTGTACTTGTTTAGGCTCTCATTGTGCCTCTTGTGCATCAGATTTCTATGCTATGGCTGCCTCTAATCTCTATGATTAGACTGAGCCTCTTTTGTTTGATGAAGCACAAAATTCTGAACATTGGATGGCTACAATGCAATCTGAATATGATGCTATCATGAAAAATGGTACCTCGTCTTTATGTGACTTGCCTCCTGGCAAGAAGGCATTGGCACTAAGTGGGTACACAAGCTAAAGCATAAACCTGATGCAACACTTGATAGATATAAGGCTAGGCTTGTTGCAAAGGGTTATGCATAGGAATTGCATGAAGAAGTGTATGTTTTTCAGACCCATGGTTTTGTGCAGAAAGGGCGTGAAAACCACGTGTGCGGGTTAAAGAAGGCATTATATGGTTTAAAGCAAGCACTATGTGCTTGGTATGAAAATATACATGCCTATCGGATTGCACATGGTTTTGAGAATAGTGAAATTGAAAGCACCTAATATGTTAAGCGTGCTAATGATGTGCTTCTGATCATTGTTGTGTATGTTGATGACATGATGCTCACTAGTCCTCATGAGAAGCATATTGCTGATTTCAAGGCTGATTTGCATGCCTCATTTGAGATCTCTGATTTCGAGCATTTGCATCATTACCTGGGCATTTAGTTTATGCAAGTTGATGGCATAATAGCTTTGTATCAAACAAAATATGTTGACACATTATTGCAGCGTTTTGGCCTTGAAGACTATGAATCCATCACCACTCCTATGGAGAGAGGTTTATGATTGAGTCTTCATGATACACGAGATGCATTTGATGCTGTTCTCTATCAACAAGCTATTGGATGCTTGATTTACTTATGCATTACTCGGCCATATATTAAGTTTGCTATCTCACAGATGAGAAGGTTTATACATCTCCCAGGTGTCAAGCATTGGTAGGAAATTAAGTGCATCTTTCGCTACTTGAGTGGTACCAGACTACTTGGATTGTTTTATCCCAAGGGGGGATCACTATCACCAGATTTGCATGCTTTTTTTGACTCTGTCTGGGCTGGTTTCTATGACACTCGTGTGTCCACTAGTGGCTTTTGCTTCATGCTTGGTAGTTCATGTATATCTTGGTTGACCAAGAAGCAGCCTATTGTGGCCACTTCTAGTTGTGAGGTTGAGTATAGGGCACCTTTCACAGCGACTGTTGAATGTGTGTGGCTTAGATGCCTTATGGTTGATTTGGGTGTTGGTCAGTCTTTTGTCACCACCATCTTCACTGACAGTCAGAGTGCATTAGCGGTTGCAAGGAATCCTGTGTTCCATGCTCACATTAAGCACATTGAGGTGCATTATCATTATGTCAGGAAGAGGTTCTCTGTTGGAGAGATCAGCTTGGCATATGTGCCCACACAGGAGAACATTGCAGACCTTTTCAAAAAGGCTCTACCTAGGGATAAGTATGAAGCTTTCCACAAAGCTTTGGGCTTACTTCCTTTTGTGGATTGATTCCACATAGCTTGGAACTTCCTTATACATGAGTGCCAACTCCTTGTTCATTGCATCACTCCTAGGGGGGATTTGTTGATATATTTAGATAGTGATGTGTGTGAACACATTAGGACCATCACGGAACGTTTTTCCCTCTTTAGGAGGATCCCCCCCTTGTATATACGCCTATAGCCCAAACGGGTTACTTATCTTTGTACATTCTAGTGGTAATACATTCAGTATTGTGTGTTGTGCTCTAAGCTTTTTCTTCTTCCTTGTGCTATTCAAGTGCTTTCGCACGTCTAACTCCAACATCAACAAATCCCAGAACCTTCCAACTACAAAGAAGCTCAAGACCAACCTGAGTGGGAAGAAGCTATGCAAGTGGAAATGGATGCAATCAAGAAGAACAAGACTTGGACCCTTGTTCCTAAGCCCACGAAACAACAAGTCATAGGTGTTAAGTGGCTTTATGAAGTTAAGTACAAATTAGATGGCACATTAGACAAGTACAAAGCAAGACTAGTAGCCAAAGGCAATCAGCAACAACATGGCATTGACTATGAAGAAAACTTTGCCCCTACTACAAGGTTTACCACCATAAGGATCATTCTAGAACTAAGTGGACATTACAAATGGCCCATCTACCAATTGGACGTCAAACGTGCTTTCCTCAATGGAGATCTTCATGAAGAAGTATATGTTGACCAACCTGAAGGTTTCAAGGTCAAACAAAAGGAAGAACAAGTCTACAAACTTCACAAAGCACTTTATGGACTTAAGGAAGCTCCGAGGGCTTGGTATGAAAAGATTCACTGTTGGAGTTAGACGTCTGCGAAAGCATGCGAACACCACAAGGAAGAAGAAGAACCTTGGAGCACAACACACAATACTGAATGTATTACTAGAGAATGTACAAAGATAAGTAGCCCATTAGGGCGGCATATATACAAGCCGGGGGAGAAAACCTCCTAAAGAGGGAAAAAAGTGCCCTGACGGTCCTAGAGTATTCACACACGTCACTACCTAAATATATCAACAAATCCTGCCTAGGAGTGATGCGGTGAACAAGTAGCTGGCACTCATGTATAAGGAAGTGCCAAGCTATGTGGAAATCACTCCATAAAAGGAAGTAAGCCCAAAGCTTTGTGGAAAGCTAGAGCCTTCGTGAAAAGGTCTGCAATGTTCTCCTACGTGGGCACATATGCCAAGCTGATCTCCCTAGCAGAGAACCTCTCCCTGACATAATGATATGCACCTCAATGTGCTTAGTGCGAGCATGGAACATAGGGTTTCTCTCAACTACCAATGTGCTCTGACTGTCAATGAAGATGGTGGTGGCAGAAGACTGACCAACACCCAAATCAGCCATAAGGCGTCTGAGCCACACACACTGAACAATAGCTATGAAAGCTGCCTTATACCTAGCCTCACAACTGGAAGTAGCCACAGTAGGCTTCTTCTTGCTCAACCAAGATATACATGAGCTACCAAGCATGAAGCAAAAGCCACTAGTGGACACACGAGTGTCATAGCAACCAGCCCAGTTTGAGTCAAAAAAAGCATGCAAATCTGGCGGTAGTGATCCCCCCTTGGGATAGAACAACCCAAGTAGCCAAGTACCACTGAAGTAACGAAAGATCTGTTAACCGTTTGCCAATTCTTGACACCTGGGCAATGCATAAACTTGCTCATCTGTGAGACAACAAATTAAATATCTCGTTGAGTAATGCATAAGTAAATCAGGCATCCAAGAGCCTGCTGATAGAGGACAACATCAAATGCATCTCTAGCATCATGAAGACTCAATCGTAAACCTGTATCCATAGGAGTAGCAATAGGCTTACAGTCTTCAAGGCCAAAACACTGCAATAATCTGTCAATATATTTTGTTTGACACAAAGCCATTCCACCATCAACTTGCATAAACTGAATGCCCAAAAAGTGATGCAAATGCCCCAAATCAGACATTCCAAATGAGGCATTGAAATCAGCCTTAAAATCAGCAATATGCTTCTCAATAAGACTAGTGAGCAGCATGTCATCAACATAGATAACAATGATCAGAAGCACATCATTAGCACGCTTAACAGATAAGGTGCTTTCAGTTGAACTATTCTCAAAACCATGTGCAATCAGATAGGCATGTATCTTCTCATACCAAGCATGTGGTGCTTGCTTTAAACCATATAATGCCTTCTTTAACCTGCACACCTGGTTTTCATGCCCTTTTTGCACAAAGCCACGGGGATGGAAAATATACACTTCTTCATGCAAGTCACCATTCAGAAATGCAGATTTAATGACCATCTGATGTACATTCCAACCATGATGGGCTGCAAGTGCACAGATGCTCTGAAGAGTAGTCATACTTCATGTAGGTGCAAAGGTCTCATCAAAATCAATGCCTCTTTCCTGTGCATAACCCTTTGCAACAAGCCTAGCCTTATATCTGTCAATTGTTCCATCAGGCTTACACTTCAGCTTGTAAACCCACTTAGTGCCAATGGCCTTTTTGCTAGGAGGCAAGTCACATAAAGACCAAGTACCATTCTTCATTATAGCATCATATTCATATTGCATAGCAGCCATCCAATTTTTTGAATTTTGTGCTTCATCAAATGAAATAGGCTCATCACAGAGACTAGATGCAGACATAACATAGCAATCTAATGCAAAAGAGGCACTATGAGAGCTTGATCGAGTATGATATGAGAGAGGTGCATCTAATTTGCTGTCATGCAAAGTTTTCACCAGCCATTTTGGCATAGTTTTTGCTTCCTCAATGTCAACTCTCTCATCAACAAGTGCATCATGTAAATCTGCATCAGAATTGGGATGATTTGCATCATCATATGAAACCTGCAAAGGCTGAGGAGTTGCCTCATTAGGACCAGCACTAGACTGTCCACCTGTAAAAAGAGGCAGCAAAGTATCATACATGTCTTTGGAGCTAACATATGTCTCCTTCATACATGAAAGCAATGCCTGAATAGCATCTTCCACAAAAACATCACGGCTAACCAGAATGCGTTTAGTCTATGGATGATACAGACGATAGCCTTTACTTTCAGAACTGTACCCAACAAAAATACATTTTATTGCTTTATCATCCAATTTTCTGTGATGTTGTTCGAGCACTAATGCATATGCCAAACAACTAAAAAAACACAAATGTGCAACAGATGGCTTGCAATCATGCCAAGCCTCATATGGAGTGATAGATGCAGTGCTTTAGTGGGACACTTGTTAAGTACATATGCTGCACACATGACAACCTCAAGCCAAAAACTATGTGGTAAAGCCTCACTTTTTACCATACACCTCGCCATCTCCATGAGTGACCTGTTCTTTCATTCAGCAACTCCATTTTGTTGAGGTGTATACGACACTGTAAACTGGTGTTTTATCCCACGCTCAGCCAGAAATGCATTAAAATCAGAAGACATATATTCCCCCCCCTCGATCAAAATGGAGGGTGCCCATTTTACATGCTAACAGATTTTCAGCCAAAACCAAAAATTGTTTGAAGCACATGAACAATTTGGACTTTGCCTTCAATGGATATACCCATGCATACCAGGAGAAATCATCGATGAAAGTCACGAAGTAAAGATAATTTCCAAAAGAAGGTGTCTACATAGGACCACATACATCACTATGTACAAGTTGCAATTTTTTAGTAGCCCAAACTGAACCATCTTTTGGAAAGGAGGAACGCTGCATTTGGCCCAAAATACAACCTTCACAAACATGTTTTCCCGGTGCCTCAAGTTTGGGCAAAGAGGACATCATTTCAGATTTCTGTAGGCATAGCAAACTGACAAAATTCAGATGACCAAAGCATGCATGCCAAAGCTTTGCATCTGACATAGCCTGAGAATCATGTACTGAACATGCCAAATCATTTATAGATCTTTCATAGTCTATGAGCTTATACAATCCATGACATAGAATGCCAGAAGCAATAATCATGTCACCATTTGACAGATTATGAACTGTACATCTGTCATCAACAAGTTTCACAACCAAGCCAATCTTGGCTAATGCAGATTCTGATAACAATCATCAGCAGTAGTCAAAATGATATTACCAACTCCCATAACAGGATAAGAGGAGTTGTTGGCATATGTAACAATATTCCCTATAGGGGCAGGCTCGAGTGAAGAGAAGAAATTGCACTGCGAGGTAATATGTTTGGTCGCCCCACTATCAAAGTATCAAAAACATCTGAGTCTATTGCAGACATGCACTGCTCATGAGAAGATGGGTCAAAACTGCAAACAATAGTAAACACCCATTTTTCTTCTTGCACAAGATTAGCAGACTCCGTTTTTGGTGTAGAGGCTTCTGCAACAACCATTCCAGCCTCTTTCTTCTTTGCCTCTTTAGCAACTAGTTTTGGACAGTTCTTTATGATATGATCATTCCCTTTACAGTACTTGCAAAACAATTTCTAATTTTTTGATTTTTTTCTCATCTTTATCTTGGTTCTTTGAATGTGCAACATTTGCAAATTTCTGCTTACTAGTAGAAGAGTTCCATTTTCCTTTGCCCTTTTGACTAGCCAGGAAAGCTTGATCTCTATTTTAGTTGGTGTGTGGTTTATTTTGTAAAATGAAAATTTTTACTAATCCAACTTCTTCAGCCAATGGAATGTCTCCCAATCAACAAGGGGAAACTTCCATCTACTTGTGGCAACCTTAAGAAAACAACATCCAAGTTAAAGATGTTACCTTGTATCTCAATTAGGCCTCCAAGGACCACTCTCATAGGTCTTACTATGCTTTGATCTACGAATGTTATAGTGAAGTTGGCAGATCCTGAAGGTTGGAGTCCAAGCTTTTTCATTGTATGTACAGGCATCAAGTTATGAGGCTCGGCTCCTCCTTGTCCCTAGTATGCGTGTGCATGCATCCCTCTTGACTAAAATTCATGGCCTCGTGACAACCATTCTTGAATTAGTGGCAAGTCACACTTAGAAGAGGGCAATGTTCGGGTAATTTAGCCATGAGGGCTTTTGCTCTAGTGAAAAATTCTAGAAAATTTTCCCAAGTACCCAATCTTAACTTCTCTAATTCTTCAATGATATTCTCTATTGCAATCCCTTGTTGGAATTTTATCTTAAAGCCTTCCTTCATTAAGTCCCATGTAGTGAAATGATTATCAACAAATTGACTAAACCATTTATGTGCTAACCCTTCCAATGTTTCTGGGAAAAGAATAAAAAAATACATCTTCCCTTGCCATTAGACCCCTTGTCTTTCATAAGGCCAAAAATCTTCTAATATGTTCATCTAGGTCTTCTTGTGCTAATTCCTTGAAAGATGGAAATTTAATATTTAACTTGGAGAGCAGAGTTCTAAGTCCACTTAAGCCTCCATATTTCTTACTGATGATGTTGATGATAGAGGGTTGGTTAATCTTCGAATAGCTTTTCTTCTTGTTGCTTTGCAAGGAACCTCAAATTTTGAGACTGGGTTGTGGTCATGAGCTGCTCATTCTCCGTCTTAGGCTAAGAGAATTCCAAGTAAAAGAAAGATTACCTCTCAGACCAACACTATCAATATCCTTGCATTTCTTCTATACTTTGCAAATATTGGTTCTCCTATGCTCAAGCCTCCTTGTGGTCCCACTAGGCATGCCAAGTTTTGTTGGGGGTTTCTTTTGCAGAAAGGCACTTCAGTATTTGTAGGAGAACGAAGAAGAAGAAGAAGATGAAGAAGAAGAAGAAGAAGTGGAACATAGACACCGGACGCTTTTGTATATTGATTACCAATAGAAAATACAATGATGATGTCTAAAAAGACCAAGTTTTCTCTATGCAGAGTGCTTAATCCCAAAGATTACACACATATAAAGTGACAAGATATCCAAAGTTCCCTATGCTGCCAACCTTCTTTGCACCAGACCTCCACCCTCTCTGGTAGTTTGCTTATGTGCACACCTTGCACTCAAGCTTCCAATAGGGTAGGAGGAAGGGACACCTTTTGTCGATGTGCACAACTCCTCAATGGTACCTTGTGCCACTTTGATTGCCTTCTTCACTTGTTCTCTACACTCCCTTGCTGCACACTAGATCACCCTTCTTGCTCACTTGTCTCTCACTTCCTCTCCACATCACCTTTGATACCTTGTGATTAGTATCATTTATCGTCACATGAGGGTGGATTATTGAGCATATCGAACACTCCACTCAATGTCCACCCTACAGTGAACTACCTCCTTGGTCCAATCCCAAGTTTTGGATTAGACCAAGGAGGTAGTTCAGCATAGGGTGGACATTGAGGGGGGTGTTAGATATGCTCAATAATTCACCCTCATGTGACCACAAATGATCCATGGTGCTCTAAGTTGTAAGGTCCCCATTATGAGGAGAAGTCATTATGAGAGGCCGGACATTTGTGGAACCCTAACTTCCAAGTTAGATGAGAGCTTTGATACCATGTAAGGAGCAATCGACTGTAGCATTATCTTCAGTACAAAGCTACATGTGTTGCAACATGTGAACCAGTATGGTTTCAGAGGATCCTATGTCACATAGGAATACAAGGATAGGAGGCTAGAGAGTTGAAGTGTGACAACCAAAGTTGCATGGCCATCACCAAAAATCGTGTTTTCCATGCACATACCAAGCACATAGATATTCACTATCACTATGTGTATGAGTTGGTTGAGGATGGGGTTGTGGAGATAATCTACTGCCCTACTTAAGAAAATGGATCAGACTTCTTCACCAAGGCTCTTGGGAGAGAGCAACTTTTTTGACACTTTCCAAAGCTTGGGATTGGACTAAGGAGGTAGTTCAACATAGGGTGGACATTGAGGGGGTGTTAGATATGCTCAATACTCCATCCTCATGTGACCACAAATGATCCATGCTACTCTTAGTTGTAAGGCCCCCATTATGAGGAGAAGCCATTATGAGAACCCAGACATTTGTGGAACCCTAACCTCCAAGTTAGATGAGGTCTATGTGTGACCATTGATGGTTATAGATGATATTTGCGAGCCTAGCTATTAGGTTATGTAGGGCATAAACTTCCAGGCCATTGTGTTGCCCTTTAAGTTGAAAATAAAGGCCTTGTGGCACCCCGTGGTTTTCCCATACAACCTTAATGGGGGATATTTTACCAGATATTATCAGATTGTATATTTTACCGACTATTTTGTATCTTCCGACTATGTTTATCTATACTGAACCACCTTATAAACTATATAAGCACGACCCAAGTTGAGCTTTACATAGAATTGCACGCTAGTAGGCCCTTCATCTAGAGTCTGTCTAGATTGCCATCTAAGCTCCACATTGGGAGCGCACGGGTGGACAACACCATTGTTGGAACTACATTACACTCCGCAATCTGTGAATTTGAGTTCTCTACCTCTCAGTCTGCATCTATCTTTGTCTGGGTTTTTCTCCCAACTCTATCTTCTGGTCTATTCCACTGTGCTGTTATTTTCTTACATGATATCAGAGCTTAGGAGTCTTTGAGTGGTGCACAAGCAACAATGCAAAGGTTGTAGAGGTCTCAATGACAAAAGAGAGAAGATGTCAAGTGGTGCATCATCATCTACGACTAGGAATCAAGGTGGTTCGTCAACAGGAGTAGGTGGCACACAAGGAGGAGCAGTAATGATTCCGCTCATCCCAACGTTGCGGATACGACCATTAGCCTTCATGGAAGGTAAAATTGATGGTGCAAATTACACCTTGTAGAGATTTAAAATCACTTCTATCCTTGATTCATATGAGCTTTTGGAGACTATTCTTCGGACTGATCATGAGCCCCAAGAAAGACATGATCCAAATAATCCTGGTCGAATGATTCCTCCATATGTTGATCTTCTACGTGGTTGGAAACGTAGAAATGCAGATGCACTTCGTGCTCTAGTTACAAGTACTTCTGATAGTGTTTTGACTCTCATTCAACATACTACCAAGGCATGTGAAGCATGGAACATATTGAGAAATCAATATGAAACTCGTAATCAAATACAGATTTAGAACTTGGAGAACCAACAACAGTAGAAAGGTTTGTTGATGGGGAGATTCCAGAGATGTTTACCACTCGCATAAAGAATCTACGAGATCAAATGGTGGGAGCAGGTGTTCAAAAGTCAAGTGAGGAGCTAGCTCATTGTTGTCTTTGAATCTATCCACCTAAGTTTGATGGTTTGGTAACTGCTCTTAATACTCAAATTAGACCTCAACCACTAACTTTTGAAGAATTCACTACCTTACTCATGGACGAGGAGTTGCAGCTCAAGGCAAGGAGTGGTGGCAGCAAAGGAGACGTTGCATTAACAGGAAATGCCAAAGGAGGCAAAGTGGACTCTTTAAAAGAGGGAGAGAAAAAGAAGAACAACAAAAAGAAGCTCAAGGGAGAGTGTTTCCACTGCAAAGAAGAAAGGACACAGAATCCAAGACTCTTGCATCAAGAAGGCAGAAGAGAAGAGTGGCTCTTCAAAAGGTGGCAAGGGCAAGGAGTCTCTCAACAAAGTAGAAAGAGAGCTTGAGTTATTTGTTACGATAGAGGAGGTCTGCTCCTTGACTGAAGATTCACGAACAATGACTCATCCGTGTTGGATAGTGATGCATCGCATCACATGATGAGCAAAAAAGACCTTTAGAGTTCCTTACAGCCTCTAAAGGAACCCATCACAATAAAGGTAGGGAACAATGCAAGATGTCCTAAAGAAGGTGAAGTTATGGTTTCTTTCATTAACTCTAATGGTGATATCAAAAAGCTTTCAAATGTGTTGAATGTTCCACAAATAAAACAAAATATACTTTTAGTAGTTTCTATAACTGATCAAGTTCAACAAGTATCTTTCTGTAAGACAGGAGCTAAGATTATGGACGGTAACAACAACATTTTTGGGACTGGCATAAGGAGGAACAACCTGTATGAGTTGTGTGCTCTAACAACCACTACAAATGTGGGCACAAGTAAGCTATGGCATGAGAGATTCGACCACATTAGATACCATGTATTGAAGGAGATGCATCACAGGGGTATGGTTTCACACCTACCATCGATTGCAGAAATGAAGGAACCATGTGAATCTTGCATGATGGGCAAGCAACAGAGGAAGGCGTTTCCACAAGAGAGCAAGAATAGGGCAAGCTATCCTCTAGAGTTGGTGCATGCTGACTTGTGCAGAAAAATGCCTACACAAGCCTTGGGCGGATCTTTCTACTTCATGTTACTTGTCGAGGACTATAGTAGGAAGATGTGGGTGTACTTCCTTCGCTATAAGACGAAAGCTTTTGGTAAGTTTGAAGAATGGCTTCAGCTTGTTGAAACTCAAACAGGGAAGAAGATGAAGAAATTTAGGACAGACGTTGGTGGTGAGTTCACATCAACAGAGTTTGAAGATTTCTGCAAGAGTAAGGGAATCAAGCATCAACTCACAGTGGCACATAATCCTCAACAGAACCGTGTTGTAGAACGTCAAAATCAAACCATCATGGAGATGGCAAGGTACATGTTGAAAGGAAAGGGTTTGCGTAATCCATTTTGGACAGAGGTTGTCAATACTGATGTCTACATCTTGAATCGGATCTACACCAAGGCACTTGATGGAAAGACTCCACAAGAAGCCTATACTGGTAAAAATCCTTTTGTTTCCCATTTCAAAGTATTTGGAAGTGAATGTTATGTACATTTTCGAGATAGGGAGAGAAGAAAGCTTCAACCAAAAAGCATTCAATGTATCTTCCTAGGGTATAGCAAAGATAAGAAGGCTTATAAGCTTTATGACCCCGAGGCTAAGAAGATCATGGCGATTCATGATGTGGTGTTTAAGGAGGAGGAGCCACATGCAGTGCAGGAGGAAAGGAGAGATTCCACTTTATCATCAAGCGAAGGGGAAATACACTATGAACCTAGCCCAAGATCTATCCCTTCTACACAAGAGAAGGAAACATCATCTTTAGATGATGATTCTGAAAGTCACCAACCTGTTGACACCCAAGTGGAAAAGCCATTGCCACGTTGGGTGAGGCAGCTCTATGATTATGCAAACCCCATCCCACAGTCACTAGAACACGTTGCAAATGGACTTAGGGGATCATAGAGAATAGAGGAACAGAGACGAGAAAGCACCCATATTGTAAACACAAGCTTGATGGTTGATCTCATTCAAGAAGAAGCAAAGGAACCAACCAATGTGGAAGAGGCACTCCATGATCCAAATTGGAGGGTTGCCATGCAAACAAAATAAATTTGGGAGAAGAAGGGAATTCTAAAAAACTTTCACATCTTTAGTTGGCTCCCTTATTGCAGTCTCTGCTTTAAAAGTAGCAACATCAAAATTCTTGACCTTCTCTTCTTCTGCTTGGAGATTGATCTCTTCAACAATCTCCATGACACCTTTCGTACTTTTTGAGCTTCCCTCAAGCTCTAGCTCAAGGAATGGCTCTTTCTCTTCAACATGAACACGTTCTTCCTCCTTTTCATTTGACATGTGATCAAGCCATATCAAGAAGCCAATGTGCAAATAGATTGGCTAGATACGATCAAAATTTTGTGGCTAGATATGCGAAAATAGCAATACCTTTGATAGAACAACTCAAAGAAAAGCATAAAAAACTCAGTTAGAAAGGAGAACAAAAAAAAGTTTTCAAGATCTTAAAATTGCTTTAGCTTTGGCTTCTTTTCTACTAATTGTAGATCCAAACATGACTTTCCAATCCGAAAAAAATGCAAGTTCATCTATAGTAGGAATAGTACTAAGCCAAGATGGTCAAACAATAGCTTTTGAAAGTATAAAGCTAAGTCGTACTCAACAAAACTACTCTACCTATGAGCGAGAGATGTTTGCTATTATGAATTCTGTGAAGAAATGGCACCATTACGTATATGGATCAAAGTTAAAAATAGTCTTTGATCAAGAGAACATGAAATGGTTTGCAAACCCAAGCCACTTTGAGAGGTAAGAAAGCCAGATGGGCCTAATAGTTACAATGGTTTTATTATGGACTTAGGTACATGAAAGGAAAGTTCAATACAATAGTAGATGCATTTAGTCGGATGCCTATTATGAATAATCTACGTTTTGTACAAATTCAAAGTGAATTTATTTCAACTTTGAAAAGAACCTACAACGAAGTTCCAAGCTACATTCAAGCCTAGAAAGTAGCTTAGCAAGCCCAACAAGCCCAAACTAATGAAGCAAGTGCTTATGAGGGAAACTTTAAATACTACTCCCTCCAAGATGAATATTTGCTTTATAAAGGTAAGGTTTGTGTCCCAAGTTAAAGGTAAATATGAAGTCAAGTTCTTTTTTAATGCCACGATGCCTCAAGTGGTGGATATCCTAGTATTAGCCTAACCTATGAATTAGTTAAACAACATTTTTATTGGTCAAGTTTACATTGAGACATGCAAAGCTATGTATCTAAGTGCCATAAAATTCAAATCAAGAAATTTGAAAGACTTAAAGTTGGAGGCATCCTTTAGGGATTACCAAAGGTAAATGGGAAAGTACCTCCATCGATTTCATTTCAAGATTTACCTCGCACTAAAAAAGCCTTTGACTCAGTGTGGGTTATAATTGTCTAGTTGACTAAAGTTTCTTAGTTTATTCTAGTCAAGACTACTTACGAGACTCCAAAACTTGCAAAAATATTTCTAAATAAACTTTATAGAATCTAAGGTCTTCCAATAGACATAGTTTTTTATAGAGATGCTAGATTTATAAGTCATTTTTGGTGAGCAATCTTTAGTTGACTTGAAACTAAAATAAGTTTAAGTATAGCTTAACATCCCTAGATGGATGGACAGACAGAGAAAGTCAACCAAATCTTGGAAGAAATACTCAGAGTTTATGTTACTTCCAAATAGACTAAATTGGGAAAATTACCTTCCTTTGGTTGAATTTGCCTATCACAGTGTCAAGAATTCATCAATTGATCTTTGGCCATTCATGTTGATGTATGGATTCTAGCCTACGTCTCCTTATGTAGTGGGAATTCAAAATGAATGAGTTCAAGCAGCTCAAGAATTTCTTCAAGAAATGAACTTTAAGCTCAAGTTACTTAAAGGAAACTTGAAGAAGCTCAAGATCGACCAAAATATTATGTCGATCTTAAGTGATGAGAAATTACTTTTCAAGTCAAAGATCGGGTTTATCTTTAAGTTCCTAAAAGGCCGATGAAGGTCAAGATCGAAAAATGCACCAAGTTGTTGCCTAGATATTGCAATCCTTTTCCAATACCAAAAAAGTTGGAATGTGGGCTTATGAATTACAACTTCAGCTAGAAGAAAGTTGGATTTATCCATTGTTCCATGTTAGCCAACTTAGAAAAATCTAGTAGATCTATGTAATCTTGTTGGACATGTTATACTTCCACTTCCACTAAATGAAATAGTTCCTCATGAACTTGAAAAGATACTTTGCACCCGAGACAAACACACAAGAAGTCATTTGTACAAAGAGTACTTAGTAAAATGGAAGGATGGAATTGAGCAAACTCTACTTGGGAAAAGGTTTCCACAATCTAGCAAAGGTTTCCAACTTTTGAGTTTTAAGTTGGTAACCAACAGTAAAGATTTGCTATTTTTAAGTTCTAAGTGGGTAACCAATTGAACGAATATCGAAATGCATGTTCTTCAAGTTTTAGAACATGAGGCTT
This sequence comes from Ceratopteris richardii, assembly GCA_020310875.1. NCBI lineage: Eukaryota > Viridiplantae > Streptophyta > Polypodiopsida > Polypodiales > Pteridaceae > Ceratopteris > Ceratopteris richardii. Next base: position 130,431,479 of record CM035419.1, read on the forward strand.
GGGAGATTCCTATAATTATTATATATAGATTTATTTTTCAAGGACAAAAATCTCTCCTATATATATATATATATATATATATATATATATATATATATATATATATATATATATATATATATATATATATATATATATATATATATATATATATATATATGCGCTACCAAACTTCTGCAAGTATCGTGATAATATTTATTTGCACTGTCATTAAGGTAGTTAACGTGTTTGTTCTAATCTCATGACACATGAGGACTCGAGAACTTGTAGAACGATTCAGGCACTGATGTATAAATCCATATTTTTATATAGCATTCTCTTTTAATTTCTATACAAAATCTCTGAAGTGTGTGCAGCGATTTAAACTTACTAATACATTATTGCACAGTCATGCTTGTGCATTCTTTTGCTATTTACAATCATGTAAATTCTGTATTATAGAGATATCGGTTACTCAATAGTATGTAAATTATGTATTATATAGATATCGGTTGCTCAATAGTATGGATTTAATCACATCTGATATCATCAGTAAGTTTGCCTCAAAGAGTATTCATATCAAACTCCATCTTGAACATACAATATGCGAATATTTTAAGAAAACCTTTATTTATGAACCGAATGATATAATCATTTTCTATATAACATTGTCAGGTTGTAAGTTCACGCTTTGGAAATATGCCTACTAGATTCTTTGTGACACTACAAGTCAGAGGATGGATGTCCCCGTTCCTTAGCCGTGATAGTCTTCGTAATCCTTTTGGAATCATTGATAATTAAGAGCATAATCTCTCTAATGTTGGGTAAATGTGCGGTTCTTTAATCTACCTCCAAAGAGGCATGGAAAGTTTTCATAAGTCGAATTGCTTACACATACATATACCTACATGGATAGATGACTATGAAAATATATTAGAGTCTTTCATTAGCACTACCTTCTACAATTGAACTATTTGAACATGTTTAGAACACCCATCCAAACATTCTTTGAGTATACATTGCTATATTTGCATCGATCTCTGAAAAACATTGTAGCCCCGTTATAATGGTAAAAAATCATTGCTCGATTTGGTATCAACAGAGATGCTCAAAATCACTTTGTTCGTAATACATATACATAACAACGGTGCATTTAATCAGTTTTCATTATTTTGTAGCATATCTAGTTGTATTGTATATCTGGTTAACTTACTGTCCTTTTGGAATATGATCTATTAAACATCTTTTATTTACAAAGTGATGATGTAATACAACCAAATTTCAAACTTTTTTCTAATCACTGAACATTCACAAACAACGAATGAATTTAGGGGATCTTGAGTTTATCCATATTTTTCTAACCTCTTCATTGCTCGTCAAATCTATCTTATGGATTTATAAAAACTTTCTTGATCGCTGGTACATATAAGGAATCTGACAATGTGAAAGAATCATGGTCACTAGTTGTAGCATCTCTCCTGATTAACTCTCTTTGTCATTTTTGCATGAAAGAGGGCTAGCACAAAGAAATTCTGAGACTAATTTGCTATAATTAGATAAGCGAAAGTTGCAAAAAAACTGATGAGAGACTCATGTGTTCACCTCCCAAACTCACAACCATATAAATAGCCTTTCTCTTACTCCATGCAACCATTGATTGAGTGCCAAGGAGCCTCATGCCCTCAATCTCCAATATAGGTGGTTCACACCTAGTGGTGTCCTAACAATTCCTTTGCGTTAAGTTCATCCTGTTCATCAAACCTAGTCATGAAAGGCATAGGTGAGAAAGAGAAAGAATATATGTGTTGTTCCCACTAAGTATAAATGGAGTATGCCTAGTGGAAGAGTGATTGGCACTATGATATGCAAACTCTATTATTGGTAAGTACCCTCCCCAATTAGTTTGCCTTTCATTTACATATGCTCGAGGCATATCCTCTAGGATTTGGTGAACCCTCTTCATTTTCACATCCGGCTGCAGATGCTAGGCCATCCTCATACTAATTTTAGTATCCAACCTCTTGAAGACTGCTCTCCAAAAATGGCTTGTAAGTTTCCTATCTTCATCATAAACTATGTCTAAAGGAAGATCATATAATCGCTATAGGTTCTCCTCAAACAATGTGTCCAACTCAAGTGTCTTTATTGTACTACATGTTGGAATAAACCTAGCCATTTTGGTTAACCTATCCATAATTACCTAAATTGAGTTGTGCCCTCTCACAATCTTAGGTAATACTACTATGAAATCCATAGATATACTATCCCATTTCCCCTTGTGAATATCCAACAGGTCAAACAGTCGTACGATCTTTAACATTTTAGCTTTATTGACTTGAAATTTAGTGCATATAAGCACATACTCTTGGTTGTCCTTGTGAAGTCCATACCACTTAAAATTCCTCTTAACAAGATCATAAATCTTGTTAATTACCAGACGTCGTGCACTTGGTGTGGCATGAAACTCACACAAAATATGCTGTCTCATTTACAAATCCTTAGGGACACACTTTTCTTGCATATAAGAGATATCAAATATCTATACTATAATTCTTCCACTTGAATCCTTGTTGAGTACCCATCAGTACTTCATTCTCATTGGAAACATGTACCTCATGATACCCTTTCTCTATGGCTTCTCAAATCTCTGAATATGCAGGATCAATCCTACACTTTCTTTTAATGGACCTCAAGTAGATAACTAGTGATCTGAATAAAACTCAATCCATTGAGCATGGGCATGTGACTAAGTCAATCATCCACTTTATGAAAGTTTCCTTTCCTATAACTAAGATCATTATCAAACTCTTGAAGGGTCTCTTCCCATTGGGCCTTATGAACTTTAAGGTATGTTTGATTAGAGAGCCATTTACTACTCTCTTGATCAAACACTATCATAAATTTTTCACCATACAAATAATGATGCCACTTCTTTAAAGCATGGACAATTGCATACAAATCCTTCTTATAGACAAAGTAATTCTTTTGAGTTAGTTCTAAATTCTTACTCCCAAAAGCTACTAGTTGAACTTCTTGAATTAGAACCACTCCTGCAACAAAATCACTCACATCAATCTCAACAAAAAGTAGTTGATTGGGATCTCCTTAATTTTTGTAACAAGGGAGTTGTAGCTATTGCTACCTTTTATCTTTCCATAGTTTTTCTTGGTTCATCTTCCCAATGAAGGTCTTTCCCTTTCCCTTTAAGTTGTTCCATCGTCAAAACAATAATCGTTGGACATGTTATACTTCCACTTCCACTAAATGAAACAATTCCTCATGAACTTGAAAGGATACTTTGCACGCGAGACAAACACACAAGAACTCCTTTGTACAAAGAGTACTTAGTAAAATGGAAGGATGGAATTGAGGAAAGTCTACTTGGGAAAAGGTTTCCACAATCTAGTAAAGGTTTCCAACTTTTGAGTTTTGAGTTGGTAACCAATAGTAAAGGTTTGCTAGTTTTAAGTTCTAAGTGGATAACCAATTGAATGAATATCTAAATGCATGTTCTTCAAGTTTTAGAACATGAGGCTGGGGAGATGCCTACAAATATTATATATAGATTTATTTTCAAGGAAAAAAATCTCTCCCAAGGGTGTAAGAATGTAATAATGTAAGTCTATGATCTAAGTGTTTTGTTCAAACACATTTGAAATCGGACATCGTTTGTTCACTCATGTGTATGACCAAGGATGCTCAAGACTAGACTCAAACATAAGTTCATGTGGTATCTTAAACAAGGAATAGCATAGTGGTTAAATCTAGTGGAAGGTACTTCAACCTCTAGTAGACTCTAATGGAAGATATAAAAGGAATAGTGGAATGGAACATGCACATGTGGACTTTAGTTGCATTTTTGCTCCTCATTGATTTGAACAACTATATATACAAGCATTAGGTTGGAAGGAATGAAAAAATTCATTCATGAGTTGTTTAAATGAAAACTTCATTGCATTTCATTGTAGGAACTAGACTCATGACCTACAACGAGGAGTATAATGGGCTAGGCATTTGCCCCGAAAGCCATGGTTCAGGTACTTCATAATCCTCGCTCTTAGGGTTTCCTGCAACCATCTCTACCTATCGTTTATTGAGTCTGACACTCTCTTCCCCTTCTAGAGATCATTGACCTCAATGATGAATCCTTTATCTCCCCTTGAATTGATGTCCTCAGCCTTGCACAGTCTCTTGAACCTTCTTGTTCGCAACCTTGGTCTATTGAACCCCTTGCTCTCAACCTTGGTTTCTTGAGCCCTTGTTCTCAATCTCAATATTGTTATCTTTGTTCTCACCCATGCTAGGTATCTTGCATCCTCAATCTAGTGATTTTGTTGAAACTTTGTTATGAGAGCTTTCCAATGGTAGTTGGAAAGCTCGTTCTTAGAGCTTTCCAACAATGCCTTACATGTCTAAATTTGACCTAAGGATTGGGCAATAGACTCTTATCTTTATTGGGTTCATTTGTGAAAGCCCCTAATGTGCCTTCCATCCACCTTGCCCAAGCCTACTTGCTAGGCTCTGAAACATATTGTGGGAATTGAAATCGTGAACTTTCATCTACGAATACCATGGACTAACCAATTGCCTCAAAAGCCATGGTTGAGGATTACTTTCTTATCCTCCCTCTTAGGGTTTGGTTCAACTCTCTCTTGCCTATCATTTATTGAGTCTAAAAGTATGTATGTATATATGCATGTATATAAGGTATATATGTATGTTGTGTATGTATGTATGTATGTATGTATGTATGTATGTACGTATGTATTTATGTATGTATGTTTGTGAATATATATGTATGTATGTATGTATGTATGAATGAATGAATGTATGAATGAATGAATGTATGAATGTATGAATGCATGTCTGTATACATGTATGTAAATATGTATGTATGTGTGTCTGTGTCTGTGTAAAAATAAAGTTCTAAATATTTCTACCTATATTTAAACCTAAAACTATATAGATCAACAAATAAGGTACCTAAAAAAGAAAACAAAAATGTCTGTGCACAGGTATACGTTTATGTGTGTATGTATATATATGTTTATGTATGTGTGATCTTGTATGTGTAAGTATCTAAAGAATATTCCTACTTAAATATAAGCCTAAATCTATCTTCAAACAAAATTACATAAAAAAATCAAAATTCATGTCTTTGTATGTGTGTATGCATAACATGTGTGTGTAAGCATATGCAAATGTATATGTGTGAGTAAATGAGTACGTGTAAATGTTCATGCACGTGTCTGTTGGAGAATATGTGTGTGTAAACATTTGTGTATATATGTATGTGTATGTATAAGTGAGTGCATGTAAGTGTGTTTGTGTGTGTGTTAGCGTTCGTGTATGTACGTGTAATTGTGTGCTTAAATGTGTGTACGTATGTATGTGCATATGTGTGTGTATGCATGATTATTGGTGTGTAAGTATGTGTGTCCGAATGTGTGTTAGTGTGTCTATGCGTGTATGTAAATGTGTGTATGTATATGCGTGTACTGAAGAAAGTTAAGAGAGTGAACTTTGCTTGATGTAGATCCAAGTGCCAACATGCGTTCCATGTGCCAAGAGGAGATGCAAACGCCAAAAGAGTGCCTATAACCTTGCATGAGTGTCTCAAGAGTGTGCTCTAAAGTTCTCTACAAATGAAAGTAAAAATGCAGAGAACAAAGCTTTTGGATTCTTTTTTTTTTATGGATTTCGAGATCCATGGGTAGCTGCATGAGTAGACCCATTGGTGATCCCATTGCTAGGATAAGAAAGAAATCAAATAAAGTTCTGGAATCATTCTAAAGAGCATCAATAAACCCATCAATAGCCCTATCATTATCCGAGTCGACAGCCATGTCATCAACCTCCCACATGGTCTTTCATGGCTGTATTGGCACTCATCAACCTCTCTTCATAATTTTTTGGCGTTAGGAGACCACGATTTTTTTGTAGTGTGTGCCATTGACTACATAATGAGTATATCACAAGAATGATATTACATTTTGAAATGATGGTGACTGACTTGCAAGACGGTTAAAAGGATATAATGTACCAATGTTCTAAAGATCTAATGCTTTGCATCTTTGTAGTGTTCATTGCATCCAGTCGGCTTCATTTTTGTTGATCCCTTGGCTTTATAGGTATGCATAATTCCTCCATTGGCAAAGATCTAGATGGATTTAGTTTGTTCGAGTAATTGTGTGAAAAACCTTTTCACGAGAACAAAATGTCTAAGACGATGGTCAAACCTTAAATAATTACAAAATTAAGTTAGCATTCATGGATAAGGGAAGAGAAACGGAAAAAGAGAGTGAATAAAGGTGAGATGAGAAATATTGGGAAAAAGAGAGGAGCCAAAAGGTGCCTCTTTCTAGAGAGTCTTAGCACTCGAACATTTTGGAATATATGGAAATGTTTAGCAATTAACTTATTAGAATAAATTATTAAAAGTTTTTAGCATTAAATGAGTTTAGAATGAATTAATTAGAGGGAGAATGGACATTCTCTATCGGGATCTATCATAAAACTGGAAAAGTGAAGCTTGTCCCTTTTTTGAGGATAAAGAAATTAAAAAGGATTCAAAAAAGAGAGAATGGTAATTATTCACTTTCCAAATTTAAAATTGGCATCTTATTCCTTTACCACATTCCCTTAATATCCAAATCAACGCCTGATAAAAGTGAAACCATTTTTATGACGTAAAAAATGAAGGAAATTACTCAAAGTAGGGACTATTTGGAGGCCAATCTACTTGTAGATTCAAAATTTGTTGGTGTGAAGTTTGTATGAGGCTGATCTTCATCAAGACTCTACAACTTCACAAAGAAACTCATTAAGACCAACTCACTTGAGGTAAACAACTTCAGCAATGTGAAGCTTGATTGGCGATGATCATCATGTGAGTGTGATGAGAAATGTGTTCCTTTGGAAGATCTAAATTCCATGGGGTCACGACCTTTCAAATGCTCGATAGATCTAGATTTAGTGACCTATGATTCAAGTGACATAACTTGATGATGACACTTAAAAGTGTGGGGCGACATACATACATTCAAGTGTCATCAGGCTCAATATATCCACATACATACATGCATGCATAATACACATATATACACAGATACATACATACATACGTGCATATGTGTAAACACATATACAAACATATGTGAATTCATATATATATATATATATATATATATATATATATATATATATATATATATATATATATATATATATATATATGTGTGTGTGTGTGTGTGTGTATTTATGTATAATTATATAAATCTAAACATATTTATATACATATCACAATGTGCATCTATGTGTTTGTGTATGGAAAAGATATACAAAATGAAATTAATTACCGTAACTCATGATAGAGAGTTGTGTGTTAGCTTCGTTGGGTATATTTATATCTAGTTGGATTTTACTTTCATATCCTTTTGTGAGAGACTATGATTGGGTGTGGTTCACTGATTTCGCATGGTACGATAACTCCACATGTTCTATGTATGTGTATATGAAAAGAAAAAAGTTATGTACTATAATTCATGATGAGAATTGAGGTACAATAGAGATATAGATGAATCATATGGGGTCATCCCATCAAGAGATTTTGATGGCAACCTGTAAGTAGCAGTAGATACAATTTCTGCCCACAAATAAGTAGGTAATTTTTTCTCATTTAGAATTGACCTAACTATTTCAACAATTATTTTATTTCTCCTCTCTGCCACCCCATTTTGCTCAAGGGTATACCTTTTTTGTCATTTCTCTTTTGATTCCTCTATCCTGCAAGAATGCATCAAACTCATTTGAGAAGTACTCACCTCCTCCATCTCACCTTAGTCTCTTTAGGCTTCTTCCTATTTGGTTCTCAACAAGTGCAAGGTACTTCTTAAAGCAACTGAATACTTCATCTTTGTGCTTCATCAAATATAAGATAGTCGACCTACTAAAATCATCAATGAAAGATACATAATACCTTGATCCATAAATTGAGGGATCCTTACTTGGTTCCCATACATCTGTATGGGAACCAAGTAACTTGTGAGACTTTCCAAACTTGTGAGACTTTCCTCATGCATGTAGCCTTTCTTTGAGGGGTAACTTGTGAGACTTTCCAAACTGTCAACCACATTTATAGATCATGTGTTGCTTGGATACATTGGGTATCCCAAGCACACATTGATCTCTACATATTTGCTTTAAATTTCTCTCACCAACATGCCCTAATCGTTTATGCGAAATTTCAAGCTATGATAATGTTTGGTCTTTGTAACTATAACGTGTAATATTCCTTATATCTTCAAGTTCAAAAGTGAATAACTTACCTATCTTTTCTCCTTTGGAAATTCTCTTGAATCCATGTTGGGGGATCCTCCACAAATGCTCCATATTTGTTGAACCTAAGCTGCAACAAATTTCTATTTCCATCAGAGATTTTAACATTTCCTACCTTGATCATTGAGTGCTTGGTATCACCACCTGTTTGTACCTGATGTTTTCCCTTAGGTTCATCAAGGCCATGCAAAAGAGCTACAATGCCTGCCACATGATTTGAACATCCTAAGTCAATGTAGAAGAGATGGTCATCATTCATACCTTGCTTTGAAGTCATATTCATAATCAGAAGGGAATCCTCTTGTTCCTCTGTATAATTGTTGTAGTCTTTCCTTGACTTGTAGACTCCTTGGTAGTTGTTATTGTAATTGTTGTTGTAGTTGTTATTGTAGCCTTGATGATGGTTGAATCTTCCTCTTGATTGTGTATATCCACATCTTTGAAAACCTCTACCTCTCTTATTCTTGAAGTTCCTGTAACACTCATCTGTAGTTTGATTTGACAAAACACAAATATTACATGAGGAAGAGTTGAAAGGTCTCCTCCTACCTTGCTTACCTCCTCTCCCCCTACCTCTTGAGTTTCTACCTCTCCCTGCATAGTTGGCTTGAGAGGTTGTACCTTCATCCTCAATCTTCTTGCTTTTCCCTTTCTCTTTAGATTTTCTTTTATCTATGTAGAGGGCAAAAGAGCTATTACCTCTTGATGAATCTCCATTCTTGTTGAGCTTGGATTCATGAGTAAAGAGTTTCCCCATGAGTGTGGTAAGGTCTAGAATCTGCATGTCCATGTACAAGTCCATGGTAGTTGTGAAGCTCTCCCATTTGTCATTTGCTTTAACACCATTGATCGCTTGTCTCACAGTTTGCTCCTCTTCAATTTCCTCTCCTATGCTTGCCAATCGGTCAGCCACATCCTTGAATTTGGTCACATACTCTGAGATTCCTTGCTTGGTTGCTTCCGTTGAATGGTAAACTCAATCCACAATGGGTTCTTTCTAGCCCTTGTATTGGAAGAAAAATATGAAGACAATGTTTACCAAGTCTCTTGGGATGTCTTACAATTCCTAATTGTGGAAGAAGAAAATCAAAGATTGGGCTAAGTAATTATAACCTTGCTAATGCATCTTTGGCACACCATGAATTGAGTCTTTCATGCTCCTCTCTTGTAGGTTGTCCTTTGCTTCTGAAAAATGGGCATCTCCTCATCTCCTGAGATGTATCCATAGAGATTCCTTCCTTGCAAGTATGTCTTCATCCGCAAGGACCATGCTTGATCGTTGTTCCTGTCCAGTTTATCAATGAAAGAAGGAAAACCATTTCCCATTTTACTTTAGCTTTGCTCTAATACCACAGTTGGGAAAGATGGATGGACACTACAAGTAATGAGTAGGTAGTGCAAATTCCTGCTTTGTATCAGCCCTCTTCCACTTCAGAGTTGCATTTTAGGCCCTCTTAGATTTCCAATGAGACTAAACAAGTGCCTATGTACTTTCAAAATGATGCAAGTAATGATTAGTTCAAAACAAACTACTTCCCACTTCACAATCCAATGAAAACCTTCTATTTTTGGTTCACACACTTGCTGTTTGTTAAGCTCACTGCTTCCAATATAGTAGGAATTGAAAAAAACTCCTTTTGGAAGTACTAAATTAACTTAAAGAGCTAATGATTCCAATTAGAATCACTTAAAATGATTGACTATACACAGAGTAATCAGTTTAGCAAGTGTAGTTTTACCCCCGATATTTTAGGACCTCTGTAGAGAATGAACAGTGACCACTTTTCTTTGAATCCACTTAACGGAATGTCTTGAAAAGTTTTCACCATGTAGTAGACTTAGAGAGGATTCCAAGAAGCCATAGAAAATTGCCAATGGTGGAGAAATGACTGAGATATGAGCAATACAAAATGATTGTTTTGAGTGATTATGACAAAGAGATCAATAGATGTGGGCAATGATATATTGTATTATATGAGAATGTTATACATGATCATTGGCATGATAATCAATGCTTGATGATGATGAGAAGTGTAGCCTATGAAGTGAACCTCAATCTCTTACAATATGATCAACTAATGGCTTGGAATAGGAGAGTTCTCTTCAGGAGATTTTACATTCATCTTTTATAGATGCTTCATTCAAAATTTGAATTTGAATTCAACTTTGGCTCTCACTAAAAAGTGATAGACAAATCTAGGACATATATCTCTAAGAAACTCGTATGTTTCCTATCCATATAACTCCATGAGTTTAGTGGATTTTACAAATATTCCTTCAAGTCAAATAGACTTTTACAAATGGTAAAAAGGTGAAGAATCCATAGCAATGGTTCTCATGGGTCTTCATTCAATTTCATATGAAGTGTTCTCATGCCTAGCTAAGTGTGTAGCCTTGGCATTTGCACCAACAGTCTATTGAAGAATATGTGTGTGTAACAGTTATATATATATGTGTGTGTATGCATAAGTGAGTGCATGTGAGTGTGTTTGTGTGTGTGTTAGAGTTCGTGTATGTATGTGTAATTGTATGTGTAAATATGTGTATGTATGTACGTGCATATATGTGTGTATGCATAAGTATTGGTGTGTAAGTATGTGTTTCCAAATGCGTGTTAGTGTTTATATGTGTGTATCTAAATGTGTGTATCTAAATGTGTGTATGTCTGTGCATGTATTGAAGAAAGTTAAGAGAGTGAACTTAGCTTGATGTAGATCCAAGTGCCAACAAGCGTTCCATGTGCCAAGAGGAGATGCAAACGCCAAAAGAGTGCCTATAAGCTTGCATGAGTGTCTCAAGAGTGTGCTCTAAAGTTTTCTACAAATGAAATTAAAAATGAAGAGAACAAAGCTTTTGGGTTCTTTTTTTATGGATTTTGAGGTCGGTGGGTAGCTACATGAGTAGACCCATTGGTGATCACATTGTTAGGATAAGAAAGAAATCAAATAAAGTTTTGGAATCATTCTAGACAACATCAATAAACCCTTTAATAGCCCTATCATTATCCGAGTGGACAGCCATGTCATCAACCTCCCACATGGTCTTTCATGGCTCTATTGACACTCATCAACCTCTGTTCATAATTTTTTGGCATTAGGAGACCACAATTTTTTTGTAGTGTGTGCCATTGAGTGCATAGTGAGTATACCACAAGAATGATATTACATTTTGAAATGATGGTGACTGACTTTTAAGAAGGTTAAAAGCATATAATGTACCAATGTTCTAAAGGTCTAATTCTTTGCATCTTTGTAGTCTTCATTGCATCCAATCGGCTTCATTTTTGTGGATTCCTTGGCTTTATAGATATGCATAATTTCTCCATTGGTAAAGATCTAGATGAATTTAGTTTTTTTCGAGTAATTGTGTGAAAAACCTTTTCACGAGAACAAAATGTCTACAACGATGGTCAAACCTTACCTTAAATAATTACAAAATTAAGTTAACATTCATGGATAGGGGAAGAGAAACGGAAAAAGAGAGTGAATAAAGGTGAGATGAGAAATCTTGGGGAAAAGAGAGGAGCCAAAAGGTACCTCTTTCTAGAGAGTCTTAGCACTCGAACATTTTGGAATATATGGAAATGTTTTGCAATTAACTTATTAAAAAAAAGTATTAAAAGCTTTTAGCATTAAATGAGTTTAGAATGAATTAACTAGAGAGAGAATGGACATTCTCTATGGGGATCTATAATAAAACTGGAAAAGTAAGGCTTGTCCCTTTTTTGAGGATAAAAAAATTAAAAAGGATTAAAAAAAGGAGAGAATGGTAATTATTCATATAAAGTACGAGTCTCTTTGCTAATATTGAGTTCTTCTAGTCTAGAAGTGTGGACCAATGCATATGCATTAGTTAAGGTGGATGAGTAAATGCCATCAGGGTCAATATATCCAGTTGACCATACAACTTCTTCTTCCATCTGTACCATAACGTGGGGTTCTCCTCCCCTTCTTGAGAAAGTAGGTGGTACTTGTAATTTAATTTTAAGAAAAGTGTATATAATGCATGGGATTCCATGAAGAGTTGCTTTATGGACATTATAGTAAGAAAGGACTCAATTATAATGAAAACAAATAAGTCATTGGTCGGGCATGGTTAACGTGGTTACCACACTTGAATCTCTAGCACGTGGTTAGGGTTTTCGTCTCATCATTGCTTGACATGTCTAAACCAGCCCCTGTAAAGTGGGGGACATGAGGGAAATTGTACATTCTACTTTATATTCAAAGCCAATATGGAAGTGTACACCATAAGATTTATCTTCCAAAAAAAAGAAAACAACATCAGAGTGGTTATTGTAGGAGGTAGAGAAGATATGTATAGAGAAATATATGTTTGTGTGAATGTTTGTTGTGTAAACTGTTCTACGATTGATGTGGCCATTGCTACGGACTTGGATATAACAATAAATATTGTACCAATACATGCATTGATATGAAAACATAACTATAATGATAACCATAACCATGAACATAATTCTTAACTATAATCATCATGATTATTAGTATATCAATAGATGTAACCATAACCATCAATATAATCATGATATCAAACATAGTGACAATAACCTTGCTCACAATCATAAGTATCGACAATACCTATAAAAATTGTGATTTTTTTCAAAATAGTAATGATAATCATAATTTTTATAAATATGCATTATCATAATGAGTAAAATTGTAATCATAATAATTGTAAAAAAAAAAATATACTATAATCCTTTTGTTAGAGACTATGATTGTGTATGGTTCGCTGATTTCACATGGTACAATAACTCCACATGTTCTATGTATGTGTATATGAAAAAAAAAATATTTATTATAATTCATGATGAGAATTGAGGTACAATAAAGATATAGATGAGTCAGGACCAAAGCGTTAGGAAGGTTTGAAAATTAAAGAGATATAGAGAATCGAAAGTGAGAGAAAGCAAGGGAAGTTGATGGAAAAAAAAAAAAGAGAATTCAAAATTTAGAGGGAGAATTGAGAGAGACACCAAACAAGCAGATTTGAGAGAGACAGAGAGACCAAACAAACAGATTTGAGAGGGAGAGGGAAAGAGGGCATGATCATCACAAAATTAGTACACCTGTATATGTGCTGTGGAAACATGAAACAACAATTGACCAATCGATATGTCATCAGTCTTTTGGACACTTCCTTTTTTTATAATTTATTCCTTTTATTATACGACAAGAACTGGAGCTTCAATTAAGGGATGGCTCGTCTTTTATGTGAGGGTCCATCGTTTATGCGATTACAAAGTTTCTTTTGTTTTCTCTTTCGTATTTATGTGTGTGGCGTGTATTATGTGTGTGTATGTATGCATGTGTGTATATGTGTGTGTATGTATGCATGTGTGTGTATGTATGTGTGTGTTTGTGTATGTGTGTATATGTGTGTGTATGTATGCATGTGTGTATATGTGTGTGAGTACGTATGCATGTGTGTAAATGTGTGTGTGCATGTATGTATGTGTGTGTGTATGTATGCATGTGTGTATGTATGCATGCATGTGTGTATATGTGTGTATGTATGTATGCATATGTATGTGTATGCAAGTGTGTATATGTGTGTCTGTATGTATGCATGTGTATGTGTGTGTGTGTATGCATGTGTGTACATATGTGTGTGTATGTATGCATGTATGTATGCATGTGTGTACATGTGTGTGTGTATGTATGCATGCATGTGTGTATATGTGTGTATGTATGTATGCAGATGCATATGTATGCATATGCATATGCATATGTATGCATGTGTGTATATATGTGTGTGTGTATGTATGCATGTGTGTGTGTGTATGTATGCATGCATGTGTGTATATGTGTGTATGTATGTATGTATGCATATGTATGTGTATGTGTGTATATGTGTGTGTATGTATGCATGTGTGTATATGTGTGTGTGTGTATGCATGTGTATATGTGTGTGTGTGTATGCATGTGTGTATATGTGTGTGTGTATGTATGCATGCATGTGTGTATGTATGCATGTGTGTATGTATGCATGTGTGTATGTATGCATGTGTGTATGTATGCATGTGTGTATGTATTTCTATCTTTTTCTCTCTCTCTCTCTATATATCTTTCTCTCTTTCATCTTTCATTATCTGTCTCGCTATCTATCTCTCTTTCATCTCTCTTTATCTCTCTATCTATCTTCCTCTCGTTCATCTCTCTTTATCTCTCTCTCTCTCTATCTTTCTCTAGATCTCTCTCTCTATCAATAGATAATAAAACAATCACTTACATGTATGTCCTTCTTTTGGATCGCTATCGTCAAAGCTTAATGTATGTCATCTCTCATCGAATTCCAAAGAATCGACACCAAAAAACACCTGCAAAATGAAAGAGAAGAGAAATTATAAAACATAAAGCATAGAGAAAGACAAAGGGTAAGAGTACGTGCACCACTTACCAAGACGCAAGATCTAGAGAGAGTGTGTGTAGAGAGAGAGATATGTGTGTGTCTATGTGCACATGACAATGCAAGTCACAATTCAATTCGTGCATGCAAGTTCGATAGAAGCAAGCATTACTCAGTGTAAAAGACGTGCAAAATGTAAATTTTTGCTCTCCGGTCCCGGTATGTTTAAAACACGATGCTAGTATAGGTACCAGTATAAGCGCCTATATGAGCATCGATAAACTACTAGAAATTATCGATGCTTATATCGATGCTTATACCAATGCTTATACCAATGCTTATACTAACACTTATATCGATGCCTATACTGACGGTCGCAAAGGATCCTGACAATCTATTTTAAAGAGTCATATTGATGGTCAAGGGACTATCCGTATGCTTAATTAGATTTTTCTAATGTTCATACCGGTGTCGAGTGGTGACCATCAATATAGACAGCGTCAGTATGCCCTTCATATGTTGTATTGAGAACTTTAAATTCAAGGAGGATAATATAATCATTGTAAGATACTTGAAGATCAAGGAAGCAGAAGATATGAAGTAGATATGAAGTCAGTAACTTTGAAGATCTTCCTTTTCAAATAAAGAATTGCTCTTATTTGAATTATGAAACACTTCAAGATAAGGTGTTGATTCAAAAATATTTGGTGAAGTTTTGAAAACATAAGACTTTCACATTGAAATGATCCTTTCAACTTAGGAATAAATTGACTAAGTCAACCACCAAGTCCCTGGTGTAACTTGGTAAATTCAATCTTTTCACTCAAAAGTAATGCACAAGAATTGCATTCCTATTAGTTTTCATAAAATATTGAATATAAGCATGAACTTAGTCTCAAGTGAAGCATTTTTTGAGTAAAAACTCATCAATAGAACCTCAGTGGGTAAAGACACTGATGTTGGATACCAGACTAGTATCTTGTGGTTGGATGATGTTTTAGATTTACTCCATGAATCTTTTTGAGAATCGAGTTCCTTTCTCTTAAATGTAGAGATAAAATGAATGCTTCAATACCTTGTTGAAACACATGGTTAAGAAGTTCAAGTCTTGAGTTAAAGCCTTGGGTCATCAAGTATTTGACTCATAGCAAGTTTATCTTAGAAGTTTGAATTAGTTATAGAGAGTTTTAGTTATTTCCTTCAACTTTCCAAATCTTTTGGAATTGATTCAGATATGGTATCTGATTCCTTTTACAAAAGTCTAGGGTTAGCCGATTGGAACTAGACAATTAAATTAAACATCCTAGATAGATGTTATGTACAACAAATTATTCAATCTTCAAAAGATGACAAGTCCAAGATTGAATTATTCATTTGGGTTTGCTTCCATTTACTAGCATAACTCTCATGACCTAGAGTTCAGTACACTCTAGAATAGTTAAATTAGGAATTGCTCATAAGATTGCTCATAATATTGACAATTCCCAAGATCTTTTAGCTAGAGTCTTTGAGAAAATTTTCATAATTTGGACGGTTTTGATTTTGAATATGATTTGGTCAAGATATAGTAATCTTGAACCAAATTAAATGGAAAACTTTCTCTTATAGTTAACATAGGATTTTCAAACCTATTAGGACAGAGTAGTCCTCTAGTGGGGTGAAAAAATCAAGTAACTGTTGGATGGTAGTAAATAATTATACGAACATCCAATTTAGATGTTGGGATCAATCAAACTTCAAGTTTTCCAAATCAAGTTTAAGTGAATCGAGTTCTAAAAGTTTTAATTGGGATAAAAATCCCACCATAGTTACTAAGTCCATGCACTAGTCATGCCTAGAAATGGACTAGTAATTGAAATCCATCGAGTTTATATGTTCATACATAGATAGCACATCAAGAAACAATGAAGTGGATAAGGATGTTTTTTGATACATTCTTATAATTCATTCACTACTTTGTACTTTGAAGAGTTTATCAAAGTGCAAAGCCAGATAGTGTTTGAAATCATTTGGGCAGGGATCCCACCATAGAGATGAGACGTTCTTCTAGTTTTAGAACATGACCACATTCTTCCATTTTAAGAACATGAGGCTCGAGGTTGCCTATGGTTACTATATATAGCTTTATTTTCAAGGAAAAAAATCTTTTGCAAGGGGGGAAGAATGTAATAAATTAAGTCTACGATCTAAGGGTCTGATCAGTTCAGACGGATCTGAAATCACACACCGTTTGTTCACTCGTGTGTATGGCCAAAAATCTCGAGACTAGACTTAAGCATAACTTCATGTGCTCTCTTAAACAAGTGATCCACTTAGCCTAGTGGTTAAGTCTCAAGGTTGTGAAGGAGGAGTTCTTGGGTTCAACCCCCATGGGGAGAATGAGGAGAGTATTTTGCCCAAAGAGCTCTAGAGCCTTCTAACACAAGTTAACATGAGTTAACTTGAGTCCAGTGGGACTTAACTCGAGTGGCAAGTACACCAACTACTAGTGGACTCTAGTGCAAGGTAATAAAGTAGTGATCAAGGTCATTCCAAGCACTAGTAGACTCTAGTGGAAGATAGTAGAGGAGTGGAGGATATTGCACATGCACTTGTGGACTTTAGTTACATTTGTGGTCCTTGTTGATTCAAGTAGCTATATAGAGGCATAAGGTTAGGAGGGAAGTCATCTCTCTAGCATGTGATGGTCATAATTTATCAATCTCTTGCACATATCCTCTAGGATTTGGTTAACCCTCTCTATTTGCCTGTCTGACTAGGGATGCTCAGTCATCCTCATAATAAGTTTAGTATCCAACCTCTTGAAGACTCCTCTCCAAAAATGGCTTGTAAATTTTCTATCTCGATCAGACACTATGTCTAAAGGAAGACCATATAATGAGTACATGTTCTCTACAAACAATGTCCAACTTAGGTGTCTTCATTGTACTATGTGTTGGAATAAACCTAGCCATTTTGGTTAACTTATCCATAATTACACCAAATCATACCCTTTGAGTCTTAGGTAATCCTACTATGAAATCCATAGATATACTGTCCCATTTCCCATTGGGAATATCGGATGGGTTGAGCAATCTATTGATCTTTAACCTTTCAGCTTTACTGACCTAGAATTTAGTGCATTTAAGCACATACTCTTGGACATCCTTTTGAATTACACACCAATAAAAATGCCCCTTAACAAGATCATAAGTCTTGTTAATTCTTGGATGTCCCGCACTCGGTGTGGCATGACACTCACACAAAATATTCCATCTCATCTCCAAATCCTTAGGGACACATAATTTTCCTTTATATAATGGATATACATTATGGATACTCTAATTCTTCCACTTGAATCCTTCCTAAGTACCCATCAGTACTTCATCCTCATCGGAAACACGTACTTCACAATCCCTTTTCTCTATGGCTTCCCAAATCTCTTAATATGCAAGATCAATCCTACACTTTTTCTTGATGGAATCAAGTAGATCACTAGTGATCTTAATAAAACTCAATCCATTGATCATAGACATGTGGCTAAGTGAGTCATCCATTATATTAAATTTTCCCTTACTATAACTAAGCTCATAATCAAAATCTTGCAGGGTCTTTGCCCATTTGGCTTTATGACCTTTAAGGTATGTTTGATTAGAGAGCCATTTAATACTCTCTTGATTAGTGCCATACAAATATTTACACCACTTCTTTAAAGCATGGACAATTGCATACAACTCCTTTGCATAAACGGAGTGATTCTTCTAAGCTAGTTCTAGCTTCTTACTCCCCAAAGCTACTAGTTGACCTTCCTAAATCAGAGCTTCTCCTATAAGAAAATCACTCACATCAGTATTAACAACAAATGGTGAATTGGAATCTTCTATTTGTAACAGTGGAGTTGTAGTAATTTTTCTTTCTTCATCTTCCTAATGAAAGGCTTTTCCACTCCCTTTAATTTTGTTAGTCATCGAAACAATAATTTTGGCATAATTCTTGACGAATTGTCGATAGAATCTGGATAAACCTAGGAAGATCCATAGTTCTTCGAGGTTTCTAGGATGCGGACATTCCATAATAGGATAGAACCTCTCAATATCCATGTGGATTCCATGTTTTGAGATGATATGGTGAATATATCTAATTTCTCATTAAAAAAAAATCACACTTTGTCTCTTAAGAAAAGAGGGAATTTTCTCTTAACATTTGGAAAACTAGCTCGAACTCTTGCAAATGTTCCTTGTTTAACTTATTGTAGATGAGTATATCATCCTAAAAGTCAACTACAAAATTTCCTAGGTAAGATCTCATTACATTGTTCACGAGTGTCATGAACATGGCTAGAGCATTAGTGAGACCAAATTGCATCATGAAAAACTCATAAGGTCCATATCTACTCCTAAAAGAAATCTTAGGTACATCTGTTGCTTCCATTCTAATCTAATGATACCCGAATCTCAAATCAAGCTTAGTAAAATACCTAGCTTTGTGCAACTAATCAAATAGATCAACCAATCTAGAAATTGGAAATCTATTCTTAATAATACCTTATTCAATGCTCTATAGTCAATACAAAGTCGCATAGATTTCTTTTACTAGGAGCATTGGAGATCCCATGGATAATTACTATGCCTAATAAATCCTTTAGCTAAGTAATCTTGTATTTGACTTTCTACTTCCTAATGCTATGCTAAAATAGTTCTATAAAGGAGGCTTACAAATGGGTGTAGTGTTAGAAACTAAGTCAATGGCCTGGCCATTTTCTCCCCTAATAGGTGGTAATCCTTATGATATGCTTAAAACCTTTAACTACACATTCATGCAAAAAAGAATAATAGAAAATCCTACCTTTAGTTACATTATGATAAAAAATAAATACATTTGAAATGTCATAATCATCAACACGATGATGAACATTTTAAACAAATAAAGCATAAATGTCTTGCACATCATGTGAATCAAATAAAGTGTCTAGCTATGTTCATGAAATAAGAGGTGTACTAGAAATCCAAGTGATCAACATATCCATGTATCTTGATTTCCAAATCAGATATCATAGTATCCCATCCTAAGTCTCTTCTTTCCATATTCATGATTTGGAAATCCAAGTGATCATCATATCCTTGCATCTTGATTTCTGAATTGGATACCATAGTATCCCATACTCTTTTACGACTCCCTTGCATCATAGATACAACCTATTTATGTGCACTTGGATGTTGGGGAATTTTAAGATTTTTGACCTGGGCATTACAAGAATGTCAAAGAAGTACCTGCATGCCTTTGGAAACACAGGATTTGATTGGCTAAAGAAGTTGGAACAATAAAAAAGAAATTTTACCAAATAAATCACATAGCAACTAAAATAGAGATACAAAAGATGGAGTATGCTAGAAATATTATTCCAATGAAGTATTTAAAGTGGTCGTATGACTTGATCAGTGTGTCCAAAAGGAAGATGACTAAAAGAGAGTGTAGTAAAGCAAGAGATTTTGGAGGGTGAAGACCCTCCATTACCCATCATATCTAGGTTCAAGGCCTATCATCAGCAAAAGTTAAGCTTTCTAGATCACCTGGAACTTGGAAAATTTGTCCAATCGTACATAGCCTTCTTGTACCATTTTGTTTGCTTATGTTTTATTAGTTTTCATCAATTTTTATGCTTGTCATTTGAGTTTTTATACAATTTAGAAGCCATTTCATAGCCATGTTTATGAACACCTTGTTGGAAATTATTTGAAAATTTTAAAGGATTTTTAGAATTTCTTAAGAATTTTCTTTTAGCTCTCTTGATTTATTTTTCTCACAAACTAGAAGAGAAAAGGAATATCTCTATGGTTTTTAGTGTGAAAAGTGTTTTAGAAGTTTAGAGAATTTTTTTGATACATGTTTCTGATATTTTTTAAGTTTTTTTATTTTTTTGAATTTTATTTGGATCTTTTCTCTCATTTTTAGATATTTCAAACAAAAAAAAAGCAGCTCCTTCAGCTTGTATTTTTTATTTTTTATTCCCCACAATAAAGAAAACTTCTCTCTCTACCCCTCTCTATCTTCTCTCTCTACCCTCCTACTTCTCTCTACCTCTCTCTATCCTCTCTCTACTCTCCCTCTACCCTCTCTCTAACCTCTCTTTATCCTCCCTCTACCTCTCTCTACCTCTGTCTACCCTCTGTCTACCCTCTCTCTACTCTCCCTCTATGCTCTCTCTAACCTCTCTCTACCCCCTCCCACCCCTTCCTCCCCCCCACTCACCATAGGATAAATTTTATCCTATGGTGTGGTTACATTTTTTTATTCTTATTGGAAAAATGGTTTGGCTCTAGATTGCACCTTGAATGGTAATTTTTTTTCAAATTTGGGGTCAATTTCATGTTTCTTAACACTCCTCGACTCATTTATACACACATGCACATATAAAAACAAACATGCATACACACATGTATGGATACATACACTCACACATGCACATACATACATACACTCCTCACGCATACACATACATACATACAAATCACACACACACACACACATGGACACACATGCATAGCTATTCATATACACACATGCGTATGTCACACAAACATGCACATACATACATACATACACATCACACACATGCATACATACAAACATGCATACACACATACATGCATACATACAGAAGTTCATATACACATGCATACAGGCATGCATACACAGATACATCCACACATATACACACATGTGCATACATAGATAAACATGCATACACACATGCATACATACATACATACATGCACACACACATGTATATATACATACACTCACATGCACATACATACATACATAGACATCACACCTACATGTGCATACATACAAAATTGCATATACATACACACATGCATACATACACAAGCAAACATACATACATGCATCCCATACAAAAGAACATACATACACATCAGAGGCACATGCATACACACACACATGCACATACATGCATATACATCACACACACAAATGCATACATACGCACATGCATGCACACACATACACATCACACACACATAAATACACATGAAACACACACATGCATACATTCACATGCATTCCCACATGCATACATACTCACATGCATACATGCATGCATACACACACGTGCATATGTCACACACATGCACATACATACATACATACATACATACACATCACACACATGCATACATACACACATACATACATACACACATACATACATATATAACATATATACATGCATGTATACATCACACACATGCATTCATATATGCATGTATATACACATGCATACACACATATTCATATATGCATGTATATACACATGCATACACACATACATGCATACACATACACACACATGCATACACATACACACACATGCATACATACATACACATATGCATACACACACATACATACATACATACATGCATACACATATGAACACACACATGTATATATACATATACTCTTACATGCACACACACATGCACATATATACATACATATCACACACACGTGAAAACATACACTCATGCATATGCATACACACATACATACATACACATGCATTCACACATGCCTACATACACATATGCATATACTCATGCACATGCACATACATCATGCATGCATGCATACATACATACACATGCATATATACATACATGCCAAGATGCATGCATACACACATGTATATATCACACATACACACATGCATACAACACATGCATATATCACACACATATACACATCACACACACATAGACACACATGAGTGCATACACATGTATACACACACATATGTAGAGATATACATACACATGCATGCATACATGCATACACAATCATAGATACACACATGCATACATACACATGCATATATCACACACACATACATATATGTACATACACACACATTTATGCATGTGTCACTACAACATATCAAGGGCATACCGACGTTCTACATACAGACGGTCACGCGTCAGCATCGGTATGGCCGTTGAAAACCTTTGAAAAACTACGGAGGCAATATCCCCATCAGTACACATTCATCGCTATGAGCGTCGATATATTATTGGAAATTATTGATGCTCATACGGATAGCCATACCTACGCTTGGGCACAATGTTTTAATCAGGCCCGAGAGCAAAAATTTGACATTCATCGAGTTTTGAAATAAAACCTGCTACTGTCGAGTTTGCACACGCAATCAACATCTCCCTGTTTCTCACTTTTCTCTCTCTTTCTCTCTCTCTCTCCCTATGCACACCTCTCTATTTTTCTACATCTAAAGTTTTGGTAAGTATATCGCACACACTATAGCACTCTTTTTTCTGTCTTTATGTTTTCCCTTTTGTAATTTCTTTTCTCTTTAGTTTTGCAAGAGATTTTGGCATCAAGTCTTTCAAATTCAACAAAGGACAACTTTAAGTGGATTTTGATGACAATGATTCAAACAATTACACTGATGTAAGTGATTATTTTGTTTTCAATTGACATACAGAGAGAGAGATGAAAGAAAGAGAGATCTAGAGAAACATATAGAGAGAGATAGATGAAAGAAAGAGAGAGATCTAGAGAAACATAAAGAGAGAGAGATGAAAGAAATAGAGAGATCTAGAGAAACATAGAGAGAGAGATATACATATACATACACACTCACATATGTATACACACACATGTGCATACACACATACACAAATGAATATGCATACATACACACACACACAAATTGAATATACATACACACATGCATATACATACATACATACACATATGCACACATGCATATGCATATACATACACATGCATATGCATGACTTGTGTGCACATGATGGAAATTGAAGTGGTTCAGCTATCATGCATGAGAAAAGACTAACCTACCTCTCTAACTCAGTTAACTGTTGAAAGTGCTTGCCATGATAACACTTACAATATTTTTCAGTAAATCGAGGATATCTCCTAGTTGAGAACTCCAAATATGGCAGTATCAGATTCTTTTCGAAGCTCTCAACGAGATGCTTGTATTGAAAGTGTTTCAACTCGATTCTAACAACTGTGCTTCAAGTTATGATAGAAATAGTGAATGGAGGGAAACACACAAACTCACTCCACAACTCGTGCTTGATCACACACACACTGGGGCAGCTCAAAAGTGTTGGGGAGGGGTAGACAACAGTCTTACACACTCATTCCAAGCTTCACACGCACAAAAAAGATAATGCAGAAGATGAAAATCTGCAAGAAAGAAGCAAATTCAAAATTTAGGAGCTCTCTTTCTTCACAATGGCAAAAAAGTCTTTAAAAAGAGTCACAAAGTGACTTATATACATGTGCCCTAAAAATGGTCCTTTCACACAAGTGATCGGCACTTTATTGACTAATCTCTGTTCTCTTACTATTTTACAAGGAATATATTACAATGACTTGGGATTATGCATCTAGAGGACTCCTCTAGTGCATTTACATAGCTTGAGGGAATTTCCTAAAACTTTGAAGAAGAAAAATATGCCCGTTAATTTTGAAAAATTTGGGGCTCCTCTTTTGTGCCTCTTTGCTCTGCAACGCTCTCCCCCTCTTTGTCTCTGTCATCCATTGAGAGGCTTTTGCTTCTCGTTTATAGCTTGTCTAAGACTTCTGAATACACGCACCCAGTGGTCGAAGAAGTAATACGGAATGTTAGGAAATTTATTACTTTATTTGAGGTATGTCCTTAGCTTTTTTTGGCCCCTTAGTATTTCGTACATCACAAATCTAGGTTGATGTATTAAGTCGGGTTGCCACGCATGCCTTAATTTGCTGACCTCTACTCTCTTTGAATTCAGCATTACGTTTCAAAGGCCCAATTTCTAAATCTGTCTTGTCATCCTTTAGGAGCTGTTCCATTTCTTTCCACTACACGCATCCAGTGGACGAGGAGGCACCTAGGACCTTCAGACAATTGGTTATCTTATCTGACGAAGAGTCCTATGTGTGTTGTCTCTCTCCGCAGCTTGTTTCACTTCACCGTCTGCTCCTAGTGGATGAGGAAGCTGTGTGCAACCTCCTATGAAATGTCTTGGTTGTTATCTTTCTTTAATTCCACTCCTCAAGACCTGGGCCTTTGGCGTTGTTGCCTGATGCGTGCCCCTACAGGGCTTTGGGCAAAGAGTTGTTCTTTTTCTTGATAATCTTCATTCCTTATTGAGCAACTTTATTCTTTGATTTTCTTCTTCTTCTCTTTTTGCTTGATTCCCCTTCCACACGTCCCTCCTCCTGAACTCTGTCATCCCCGACAGGCTTTTTGTGGTGACGTGAGTACGTTGTATTGCGGCTTACTCTCATTGATTAAGTAGATTGGTGTGACATATCATGCACTCTTTCCATTGACTGGACTTACTCCATCCTCTTGTGCATGTTGGTAATCAACAAAGAAGCTTGTTTCATAGGCCACCATTCTTGCATTAAAATTGGAAGTCATTTTCACAAAAAATTCAAAATCAATTTCAAAGAAGCTTGCGAAAAATGCTTCTTCAAAAGTCTGCATATATGTGCTTGGCAAAAACATAAGCTATGAGTAGAACGCCATAATGGTTAATCTACTCGGAATAGTGGAGAGATCGAAAATGAGTGCTTCGAATCCCTGAGTAACTGTAAATAGCATGCTTAGAATCTTATTAGTCATTTTGACTGCTAAATCAGGTATAATTGTGTAGCGAGCAATCCAAAATTCCATGGTTTTAACCATGTATTCTTCAGTCGGTAGATAGTTATGCGGTGGACTTGGCAATAGTGGATAGTTGAGCCATTGGTTATGTATGCTACCCTAGCATTGTCCTTCCCAAAAACGCGTTCAAGAGTGTCTATGGGGTACTGGGCAAAAAGATGAATTCATTTGAAGTACATATGGTGATGATTCCCATTGTACCTGGAGCATAGATTTTTTTTCTAGAAGTTTTCTCCTCCATATAGGGTCAACTCTTTTGAATTCCTCTTGAGTGTAGTTGAATGTATGCCTACTGAACTGGAGATTATTTTTGGGCTCTTTATTGGTTTTATTCTTTATATATTTCTGTGTTTATTCTTTAAGTAAACCATATGGTATATTGAATGGTTTTAAGATCTATTCCAAATTTTTGTTGTCTATCTTCGCATCCTTCATGACTTTGATGATTTGATCTTCAAATTCTGTAATAAGTTGGGACACCAGTAGTGCCCTCTCATGACGGCTTAGTTCTGCAATATCCCGATGAGTTCGTTCAGAGTGGATCTCCATTTCCTCCCTTATTGGTGAATGATGTAAAGGGGGAGACAGAGGACGTACCTCAATCTCCTCAATAGCCATTGTGGAGTGTGGAACTACTGGTGTCCCCTCTGTTGTCTTTTGTGCTAATTGATCTTGTAGTTGCTTGATCATTTCATCTTTGGGCTTAATCTCTTCGTTGGCCTTCAAAATCGTTTCTTTGTTTTTTAGGAGCTCTTCTCCTACGACAGCGAGTTGATCAATGTCTTCTTTACATTGTGCTACTTACCTATTTCTAGCTGTCTTCCACGTTGTCCTTAGTTCCGTGGTATCATTCATATACTTCGTCTCCCATTCTACAATGACGGCCTTCTCGTGCTTGAGCTAATCTTCATACCTAGCTATCTTTTCCTCTAAAGCCTTTATGTCCTTTTCTGGCACTTCAGGAGCTTCTATAGGTTGATTACATAGAATAGCTGTCATTAGTTCTTTGTTTCTATTTCGTAAGTTCTCTGCTTCTTCCATGTATATTTTGATTTGTGATTCTAGTATTTTTCTTCGAGCATTCATGTGTGTTTTTCTCGGCCTCACTAGCTTCACATTTCCTTTGTAAATCTTGGAGTTGGTCTCTCAGTTTCTGATTTGCCATCTCTAATGTATTGCATTGTTGCTTGGCTTCTTGGATTTCCTTCTCTTTATCGGCCATGTTCATTTGAGCTTGAATCAATTGGGCAGAGAGATTCTCACCCATTTCTCAAAGTTGATTCTTTTCTTGCATTGCCTTGTCATAGTCAACATCAGCCTCAAGCATTAACTGTTGAGTGTCCATGGCAGCTTTTATCATATGTTGTTCTTGGGATGCTTGGAGCTTCTCGTGCTTGGACATCCTTTCCATGCTCCACATGTATAGTTTCATTATGTGGTTGTCTGATTTGCAGTTGTATTTCTTGTTCTTTGTTTTCATCTTCTCTATTGGCGACCTTCGTGGCACTCCCTTGAAATGTAACATCCATAGAGGAGGGTTCTGCCACTACCCTTATTGGCGTGAAGGGTGCTGACTCTTCCACCGTAGTATCTTCTGGTTCTTCTTTTGGATTTTTTAATGATCCCTCTCATGCAAGCTTAGTCTCTTGGATTTGAATGGTAGAGGTTTCATTTAATTTGATGACATGTACTCTTTCCAGGGAGGCCTCCTGTCCTACCTTGTCTTGGCTAGGGTTGATGGGCGGTTGATTTACCTTTGTTACTTCCTCTTCCACACTCTTGTTCACTTCATTTAACTCCCTCCATTGTCCATCATCCTTGGACTCACTTCCAATGTCCACATTCATCAAGGAGTTATCCGGTTCTTCTTGTGCATCTGAAGATGAGCATGAATTCACTAACCCTAATTCCTTATATCTATGCACCTTGGTCAGCCTCTTTTTCTGTTCCATATCTTGGTGGGCTTGCTGGTAATGGTGCCCTTGCACAGATAGATTTACTTGACCTTCAGTATATTGATGTGTGTCTTCGAGGGCTCTTATCAATTCCTCTTCCGTAATCGGTCGATGGTCTTCAATTCTTGTCCTTGGAAGTACATGTGCCCTCTTTGTGGCTGGCACCTCGGCTTCTATCTGCATCATTTCCCTTAACCTCTTGGTACCTCTCATTCTAGGTTGTGAGCTAGTTTCTGCTTCTTCTACAATTGTTACTTCCTTCTTTTTCCTAGGGACAGTTGCAACCTTTGCATATTTTTCCATGCGTGCAGATGATGGCATTTCTCTTAAATGTTCTCTAATTCCCAATGCATGATAAATCAATATAGTCAAGGCCACACTTCCGTTCAGAAAATTCTTGTGACTCCATTGATTTTTTGCCACGAATAGCCGCTCTTGAATATATGGAGTCATGTTGACTTGATTTCCAATTTGTTTAATGGCGTGAGATAGCATTTGTACTACTATCTTTTGTGGAGATGTATACTTGTGCATGTTTGGAAAACAAAAATGCTGATGGGTAAGCCTCAGTTCATCTTCAATATCAATACGATTGATGTCGTTGAAGGTTCGCATCTTGGCTCCTCGACTTTCCTCTTTCAAAACTGTAGTCCCGTCCTTTTCCCATCCAAAAGCTTCCTTCATTAATGCATGTGTAAATTGAATTATGACCTATTCACCAGCCGCATCCATGACTCTAGCCTCCGACACCAGTGAGTCATGCAGGGCAGGCTGTAGAGTATTCATTACTTGAGTGCAACACTGGAAATATGGCTTGTATATAGGTAGTTCGAAGTACTTGTGAATTCCAACTTTCTTCATGATTTCTATTGTCGATGTGAGCTCATGTACTACTTTGAAATCTTTGGATATCACAGGGAACTGGTGATCCGTATCCATGATTTTGATGGTCACTAGGAATAGGAAGTCCCTTGCTGGTTGATCATCCCTAAATCAATGATCTTTTGCTTTAGTCACGCTTTGCAAAGGGAATTCTAGCACTTCCTCTTGAATGGTAGCTTCAGAGTCTTCAGAAGCCATATGCACTCGTAATGCAAAGAGCATTAGCGGCTATAGAATACATGTCATTTAGTGATGTGCATTGTCCTGATATTTCATATGTTGTGTCACTCCGTTCCCCATGTTTGATTAGTAGAACTTCTTAACACATCCCTTTTTTTTCATTTTCACTTATGAAAGAAAACAAGGATTAGTGTAGCCGAAGCAATTATTTATTTACATAGTAGGTCCATTCCTATGCAAGTAGAAGCTATAAGCTGTCCCCAATTGGAGAATGTGCTCCACTAATTCTATTATGTACAACATGTGCCTAATGCCTAACCTCATAATGTGGCACTATCATGCATACTTTAGGTGCATTGGAAGCTTCATGAGTGCGAAAGAAATCTTCTTGATTCTTGTGTTCTATTCCTTGTTGTTGCTTCGGTTTCCAGATCCATTTCATAGTAGAGGCATTAAGCCTTGTGTTTTGCTCATTTTTTCGTGCTGCATGTGTATCTCTTCTTTTTTTTGTTATCGAAGTTGTGGGGTTCCTTCTCTTGAGGTATCTGTGACAAATCTCGCTAGTCTTTATGGTAATGTTGTGTCGATATAATGTTCCTCGTGCTTGTCTATCTCTTGAATGGCCACTTGTCTTACCTTCTTGGTAATCCACATTTGTTGCCGTGCTTTTTGAGCTTCAATCAAAGGCTTAGGAAGCCATACTTTCAAGAGGCATTTTGGTTCTGATTTTGGTGAAGGAGAATTCTTGCCCGCCCTTGCCTTCCTATGAGAATTGACGTGTGCTCGTGTTGCGATCTCTGATTCCTTCACTCGATCCTTGCGACCCATTTGAAGTTAACGTTTCCTAATTGAAAGTAGTTGATGGTGGATTTCCCAGTTATTGATCGCCCTTTTGCATGGAAGACTTTAAGAGTATTGTCCTCCTCGGTTTCCTTTAGTTCACCAATCTAGTAGGATGAATCTACTTTCTCCTCGGGTACATTGGGGTTTGAATTCCCTTCTTCTGCCAAACCTGCTTCTGATTGATTCGTGCTGGAATCATCTGCTATGTGCTCTTGCACGATTGGTTTTGCACTTTCAATGACTCCCGGTCTATGAGAGGGTTTCTCTCCTAATAAACTAAAGATTTCCTTGTGCCCTATTTTGGTTGAAATGTATCCTTGAGCTAGGTGGATGCTGACCTCATTCTCAATGATCCAGTCTTGTCCTAGGATCAAGTTTTCTATTAAATCCTCATCTCTGCACATTAGAACTCGTTGTTCCATGGTTGAATTTCTTAGGTGGAGGGAGACTATGGCTTCTCCAATGCATGTTATAACTTGACCTCCCACACCTATCATATGCGCCTTTGTGGGTGTCATAATCGTTGGAAGATCCAGGATGACCGTTTTTCGTATGCAACTGAGTGCTGCTCTTGAATCTGTCGTTCCAATTCCTAGGTTTAAGTATGGTTGGGACATGCAGACATTGGTTGTGTCGGACTTATGAACCTGGTAATTAGTCATGGGAATAGGCTCTTCTCCTTGGAGATACCATTCATCTCTTTGCTTTATCCACTCTTTCGGTTTCTTGATACACTCTAAGGCTTCTTGCCATGCTTCCTCTCTAATCCGTTCTTCCTCTTTCTTCCTATTTTGCGCTCCTACAAGGTGTGCTAGCATTTGATCCGTCAATGGCTCCATATATCGTTTCACTCGACATCCACTTATGTAGTTAGGAAGAATGTCTCCATCCAGAGTAGCTAGATTAACTATTCCACTAGTGGAAATCCTATTGATGATTAGAGGTCCATATCCATGTTTTTGTAATTTCTTGGCATGTTGCTTCAAGGTGTAGACCAGAACTAAGTCTCCTTCTTTTAGTCCTTTGTCTTTTATGTGTGCGTCATAATATGCCTTTTGTCTTCTCTTGGCCACATAAATTCGTGCAACCGCTTGTATTCTAGTCTCATGTAGCTTCTCAATTTGGTCTAGTTGCTCAGATAATTCATGTCTTGTCCATTCATATTGTTGGGCTATTCTCAAAGTTGGCACTAAAAAATCGATCGGCAGGATTGCGTTTTGTGCATACACAAGGTTGAATGGGGTAGTTCCAATGGCAGTCTTGTAAGCGAATCGAAAGGCCCAAATTGCATGAAGCAATTGTTTGTCCCAGTTGGACCTTGCACTATTGACTATCTTTGTCAATACTATGCATAACACCTTATTGGAACTTTCCGTTTGACCATTGGCTTCAGGGTGATATGGGGCTGATTCTTTATGGATCACTAAGAATTCATTCATCAAAGACTCTATTACTTCATTAATGAAATGTGTTCCTCGGTCACTCACAATCTCAATGGGTAATCCTAAATGAGTGAAAATATGCTAAAAAAGAAACTTGGCAGTGGTTTGAGCGTCATTCTTTCTAGTAGCCCTTGCGTCCACCCATTTAGTTAAATAATCTGTGGCTAGTATGATGTATTTGGCATGCGATCCTTTGGCTGGTGGGTTAATGGGTCCTATGAAATCAATACTCTATTTGGAAAAAGATCTTGTGCAAACCTTAGGTCTCAGTGGCAGATCATCTCACTTAATCTGATATTTGGCCCTTTGGCATGTCTCACAACTTTGTACATAGGTGTACACATCCATGTGTAGAGTTGGCCACCACAAGCCTGCAAAGAGGATCCTTTTTATAGTTCTCTCAGCTGAAAAATGACCTCCTGTAGCACTTGCATGTGCCATCTCTAATATGGTTAAATACTCTCCTTCATGCACACATAAACGTAATTGATTTTCTTTTCCCCTCTTGAATAATTGTCTTCCCATGATTACATAATCCTTACTCATTTCCTCTAGGGATCGTTTCCTTGTTAAACTGATTCCTTCTTCGTGTTTCGTGTCTTTAGGAATTTTACTAATGTTTCACTCCATTTGGGTGCTATTGTAGTGAAGGGTAAGGATGTGTGATCATCAGGTATGGTTTCCTGAAATTTTGTGCAATTACTGACATACTCATGGACATCTTTAGGCATATCAGGTCAATATACTCCTAGTCATTTCAATTCTCTTAGAGTTCCGTGAATTCCTTTGTGCGTCCTCCATTTGTTTACATGGCTTGTTCAATCAACTTCATTTGTTCATCTTCCTCAACACATCTAGATAATACACTGTTGGGCTCTTCATAGTACACACCTCCTGCAATAATGTGCAAATTACGTGATTGCAGAATTTCCTTTTTACTCTCCTTATTAATTGAGTGTTGTGGGCCATGAGGGAGTATTGGAATTAGCTTCTCTACCCACTTTGGACACACTTCAAAATTAAACAGGTAAGTGTCTAGCAAATCGTCTAGTACTCCACTTGGTGGTTCTCCATGTGTTAATCTAGAGAGGTGATCTGCTCTTACATGGGTATTTCCCTTTTTCACAATTACTTCAAAGTCAAACTCCATCAATAGCAGAAACCATCTCACCAGTCTTCCCATGTTACAAAGCTTATTGACTAAGTACAATAATGCGTAATGATCTATGAAGAACTTAAACTTGTTGGCTAGGAGATAGTGTCTAAATTTCTCTACTGCGTACACCATTCATAATCCCTCTCGTTTCGTAGTTGTATAGTTTCTCTCGGCTTGATTCAATTGTCTACTTGCATAGGCAATTGGATGATCTAACTTTCCTTCATGTGCTGGCTGAGCTAAGATGCATCCTATTGCATAATTTGAAGCATCCACATGGATATGGAAAGGCTTGTTCTAATTCGGTGTTTTCAGAATTGGGGCCATGCTAAGTCGCCTTTTTAACTCGTTAAATGCCTTTTCGCATTCATCCGTCCAAGTGAATTGGGTCAACAGTCTATACAAGGGTTTGGAAATTATGGCATACATGTGGATAAATCAACAGTAGTATCCACAATGTCCCATAAAAGCTTGCACTTCTTTTGCATTTTTTGGTTTAGGAAGTTCTAAAATGACTTTGATCTTGTCTTAATATGTTGATATTCCATTTCTAGAAACTATGTGTCCTAAGATCTTCCCTTGTCTTATCATGAAGACACACTTCTCAGGGTTCAGGCAGACTCTATATTGTCGACATTTATCAAATATTTTTTTTAATTCAGGAATGTGGTCTTGCCTTTGATTTAAATATGTATATAGGTCATCTACATACACTTCCATACTCTTGTTTAGGAATTCTTTGAAACCATGATACATCAACCTTTGGAAAGTAGCAGGCGCGTTAGTGAGTCCAAAAGGCATCACTCAGAAAGCATATACTCCCCATTAAGTTGTGAATGCAATCTTATGTTGATCCTCAGTAGCACTGGCTACTTGGTTGTATCCAGAGAATCCATCCAAGAAGCTATAGACTTCTTTTCTTGCAACTCTTTCCAATAGGTGGTCGGTGATAGGTAATGGATAGCTATCACGGATCATGGCTGCACTCACTTTTTTGAGGTTAATGCATACTCTGAGTTTTTTGTTCTTTTTAGGCACAACCACGTGGTGATACCCATTCATTGTGTTCTATTTCATAAATGAATCTAGCCGCTAATAACTTGTCTATTTCTTCTTTTATTTTAGCAGCATAGACCTCATTGTATGTGTAAGGGCATTGTTTAGATGGTTTTGCCTCCGCGGTCATTGGTATTCTATGAGAGCAAATAGAGGGTTCCACACCCTTGAGATCCTTATATGTCCATGCAAACACATCTCTATATTCCCGGATCAACTGTATTAATTCTTCTTCCTCTTCTGTCGACATGTCTTTCCCTATGTATGTACATCTGTCTTCTCCGTCTTCTACAGTCACTATGATCTTTTTTGTTTGTTCCTTGTTGTCGTACGCTTCTCCTTGATCCCTTGATCGAGCACCATGGATAGACACCATCCTCTTCTTTATGGATGGGGTTCCATTGTAGTGGTGATACATCTCTATATGCAAAGGTATGCAAGTTTATCTTGGTAGTGTTTCCTTGATGTTGAAGGTATAATGAGTCTCATCCCCAATCTTGCACTACCCTAAGCTGTCTCATGAAGGGTCATCCTAATATCATCTCATAGTTATTTGTCTTTCCAAATTGACAGATGGCTAAAGTATGCTCAAATTCAACTCCACAGGTGGTTAATTTGATCTTTTCTAATATTCCCAATGGTTTTTCCGCATGACCATCTGCTAATTGAACGTTCATGGGAGTGGGTCGTGAGGCAGGCTTTCCCCATTTCTCCCAAATCTCTTTGGTGGCAATACCTACTCGTGCTCCTGTATCTAGGATGGCTTTGGTCATATAGTCATTGTAAGTGACAGGTAGACACATGTTACCTTCATCTCCTTCACTAAATTCGCCAACCTTATCCACTAGAATTTGTACCTTAGGTGGGTTTTCATTTCCTTTGCTATCATTTTCCTTCTTCTCCTGCTCTAACTCCAGTTGTCCTACTAATTGTTTCCATAATTGAGGTTTAACATGAAGTAGTTCTTCCATAGTCAGTTGGCATTGTACTTTTGTCTTTTCAAGTTCTGTTAAGTTGTGTGAATTCTTATCTGAGTTTCCCTTTCCTTTTCCTCGTATTGTGGGAGCTCGAAAGATCATGGATTCTTTCTCATACTCTCCCATGTAATTTGGTAAGGTCGAAATGCTCTGAGCTTCTTCCCTATTTTGTTCTAGTCTCGATACTTCCTCATATGCTTCTTCCATGTTGGGACTTGGCTGATAATCTTCCACATCTAATTCCTCAAAAGGAGGTTTAGCCACTCCATTCTGCTTCCATTGTTCTTCTCGGATTCTCTTCCATAATTCTTTTGGACATTCAGCCTCTAAATCCGGCACTGTTGACATAAGTTCATCCTAGGTTTTCACTAGCTCACATTTATCATCCTTCTCTTTAGGTTCCTTGTCCTTGGGTTTAACACAATCCTGGTATTGATCCTCTACTATCCTTGTCTCGTAGAGGGCTGGAATGGTCTTCTGTAGAGTGGCCTGAGCTGCCTCTATGAGTTTTCTACATATAGCTAGCCTCTCCTTTTCTAACTTTCCTAGTGGGTAAAGCTTTTCATGTTGCTCCACATTTGTTCCAGAGTTAATTCTAGCTTGGTATGCTTTCAACCACATGTTCAAATCATCCGGTTTGGGTCGGCTAGAATTGATCCTGACTTTTTTGATTCTCGGATAGGTGGTGGAATGGAAACTTCTTCTCGGATCTCAGGTTCTTTTGGCTTTTTATTGCTTTGTGTATGCTTCTTATTTTCTTGATTTTAGTTTTTCATCCATTTTTCCTTGAGCTTTTCTCTTCTTTCCTTCCACTTTTTGTTTTTCGTTGCTTGAGTACTCTCGTGTGGGTCTTCTGAATCTTCCACTATTTGAATTTTGGGGTTTAAGGTTCTACTGTTTTCTTGTTCCAAATCTGGTTGTTTTCCTTCTCGTTCCTTTGTTTGTGCTCGTGTAATGGCCATTAATGGTATGTTGTATTCCTTATCACTTCTCGGTGCTTCTATCACCTCGATCACATTAATAGATGCAGTATCTTGAGTCTTGTTGGGATTCTTTGGGCAATCTCGGAAGAGATGTTCCTTTCCACAATCACTGCAATACCCTTCCCAAGTCCTAAGAGGTGGTGGGTTGTATGGCCGAGTGCATTCTCTGATAAAGTGGTTTGCTCTGCATCTATAACACGGTCCTCTCGGCACAAGTGGTCTTATGGGTGGTCTTATGGGTGCCCGTTTCGGTGCAGTGTACATTAATGTTGCCACTTCTTGTCCATAGGTATTGTCATATCTTGTATCCATAGTGTTGCGGGTCATACACTTGCTCGTACTCCATTGTACTAGCATCATAGGAATAGTACTCCCCTTGGGATTGCTCATATCTTGGGTTAGTTGACTCTACACTTGCTATTGGTGTTGCTGGCACTATGGCTCTTTCTAAGTTTTCCTCTCGTTGGGTATACTTGACAGGTACCACATCTTGGGGATATGACAGTTGTGGTCCTAACATTGCCTGGAGTTGTGTATATTGTACTTGCTCGTATGGCCGAGCTGCTCCTGGTGGTGTTGGGTAGGGATTTTTGTTACACTTATGTGTTCCTCGAGTAGCTTTGATGTGAACCTTTTCCCTATACATGGGCACTTTTTACTCTAGTGCTGGCTAGAGGTTTTTTCCCCATGTTACCACATACTTGATACTCTCATATGTGGTGGTACTTTGTACTTAGGGATATTATTCAGCTCTTACTTCAGTTGAGTTCATCGATCAATAGAGAGAGCTATTCCAGCCATCATCTTCTCTGTGTGTCTTGCTGCGTTTGTGCTCTTTGTGTGTGCTTCTTGTGCGTCTCTCACACTTCTACACACACCCAACAGTGGTATTAGAGCAGGTTCAGCTTCTTCTCAAGTTTCGGTTTTTCGCGTCCCGGTGCGCGTGCACTTTAACAGTGCAAATCGACTTCGGAGCATAGAAGTGTGAATTTCAGCAGCCCGAAAACATTTCCACCAGGTGCGATGGGGATTTACCCCTAATTCAAAGCCATTCGTGCAGTCAGAATCGCCATTAGAGTGATGGTTTGTGAGCTGAAATTTCAGCACTCATTTTAGCTTTCATCGAAGTGAAGATTTTGTCACATTCTTGTTCCTCAATGAAATGGCGGGCAACAATGAATTGTTTTGCATGCTTCAAGCTGAAGATAAGCTTGATGGGACCAACTATCCGATGTGGTCTTACATGATGAAGCATGTTCTTGTTGCAAAACAACTTTGGAACATAGTGGCAGATGTAGATCGAAGACTGGCAGGTGCTTCTACTTCACAGTCTACTGTCACAGATGGAGCTTCTTCTTCGAGTACAGTGGTTTCTCCTTCTCCACCTACACAGGAGCAGCTTAGATGGGATGAAAAAGATGCTCAAGCTCATGCTTTGATTGCGCTTTTAGTGAAGCGTCATATAGTTCCACACATTCGGTCATGTTCTACATCATGACATGCATGGGACACTGTTGCTTCTTTGTATGCCGTGCGTAATGAAGCACGTGTTGCATACT
The DNA here is from genome assembly GCA_020310875.1 of Ceratopteris richardii. NCBI lineage: Eukaryota > Viridiplantae > Streptophyta > Polypodiopsida > Polypodiales > Pteridaceae > Ceratopteris > Ceratopteris richardii. Next base: position 130,467,899 of record CM035419.1, read on the forward strand.
TGAGGAAGCAACTTGAGGATGTATGTAAGGATGAACATGAGTTAGTGGATGTGTATGTGACATGCATCAAGGACTTGAAAAAGCAATTGGGAAACATAGATGAGATCATTCCGGATGCATCACTCATTTCTACATTGTTGAAAGGATTACCAGAATCTTTTCAAAGCTTTGCTACTACACTTCGTTTGGTTGCAAAAGGAAATCCTAATATGTATGCATTTGATGAGGTTGTGTCTCTTCTTTTGCAAGAAGAGCAATCTAGAGTGAATAGGAGTGGTTTGATTGAAGGAACGCAAGCACTTGCTATCTCACAAAAGGGGAAAAGCAAGTATGGTTCAGCTTTGGGTTCATCAAAACCAAAGACTCAAGCTTCCTCTTCCACTCATTCCTCTAATGATGGTGATTTGCAAAAGAAGAAGTATTGCAAATATTGCCGGAAGGCTGGTCATACTATTGATGAGTGTAGAAAGCTTGCTAAACGCAATGAAAAGAAGAAGGAATCCGGCATGTCTATTGTTGAAAATTCAGTAAATGCAAAGAATGATGAAGCTAACATGGCTCAAGATTTTTGGGCATGTGTTGTTACATGTCATTATGATGCTTCTTTACATTCTAAATGTATGGTTGTGAGTGAGGCTGATTCAGATTGGTTCTTTGATAGTGGTGCTTCAAAGCACATAACATCATGCAAAAGATTTTTTGCCTCTTTGAAAGATGCACCTAAAGGAGGACATGTGGTGTGTGCAAACAATGCCTCTTATCCTATCATTGGAGTAGGAGAAATTGAGCTTACGGCTGCAAATGGAGGTGTGATTCTCTTGAAAAATGCATTGTATGTGCCCGGTATAAAGAAGAACTTAATTTCAGTTCCGTTGATTTTAGCAATGGTGATGTTATCGTGATGTCCGGTACATTATGTAATGGTTTGTATCGCATGGATACATACAAGAGGGTTGCCTCAAATGCCTTAGTTGCTCATACTTCTTCCATGGTTGAAATGGAGCTTTGGCATGCTCGTTTTGGTCATTTAAACTTCAATAGTTTGCTCTATTTGCAAAAGAAGGACATGGTTATTGGCTTGCCTACACTTGATTCCATTGAAAAGCATGCATGTGAAGGTTGCATTCTTGGAAAAATGCATCGTGCTTCTTTTCCAAAAGATAGTCACACACACACTACAAGAAAATTGCAACTTGTTCATAGTGATGTATGTGGTCCCCTCAAGACTCCATCTTTTGGGAAGCATGTATATTTTGTTACCTTCATTGATGATGCTACTCGCCTTACATGGGTGTATCCTATGAAAGCAAAGAATGAGGTATTTTCTTGCTTCAAAGCATTCTTAGCTATGGCTGAAAATTTTTCTTCACAAAAGCTTTTGACTCTACGCACGGATCGTGGTGGTGAATACATGTCACATGAGTTTAATGCTTTTCTTTGTGAAAGAGGTATTTCACACCAATGTACAATTCCATATACACCTCAACAAAATGGTGTTGCCGAGCGTAAAAATAGAACTTTACTTGAAATGGCACGATGTATGGTTAAAGGAAAGCATCTTCCTCATAAGTTTTGGATGGAAGCGGTCATGTGTGCAAACTATGTGTTGAATCGCTGCCCTACAAAAGCATTGAGAATCATCACTCCTTATGAGGCTTGGAATGGTCATAAGCCTATGGTTATTCATATGCGTGTGTTTCGTTGTTTGGCATATGCTCTTGTGCCATCACAACAACGTCACAAACTTGATGACAAGGCAAAGAAATGTATATTTGTTGGTTATAGTGCTGGAAGTAAGGGATATCGCTTGTACCATCCATTGATGAACACAATTATTGTGAGTCAAGATGTGGTATTTGCTGAAAATTCAGTTCTCCCTCTACTTAAATGCAAAAAATTGCCAACAGTTAGCTCACAAGATGTGTTCGATACACTCATGCCTTTGTTCCAAAATGGTGTGCTTGACTATGGCCATGTAGACCAGCCAACTGAGGTTCAAAGGGCTGAAAAATTCCAGCCAAATAGGGCTGAAAATGCAGATAATTTCCAGCCAAACATGGCTGAAAAAATTCAGCCAAAAATTGTCAAAACTGTTGGAAATTTCCAGCCACATATGGCTGAACATTTGCGTCAAAATATGGCTGAAACTGAGCATGAAATTCAGCCCACGCATGATGTACATATTGAAGATGTTTTACATAATGAATGCATGTCTATCAAGAGTGCACAATCTATGCCAAAGTGGCTGAAACAAACTTTGCAGGACAGCAAATTGAGGGCACCTTTACTTGGTAGAACAAGATCAAGCTCTCACCATGCATCAAATAATTTTGTGGATTATTCTCTTATTGCTACAACATGTAATGAAGAGCCACTTTCTTTTGAAGATGCATGTGACGATCCACAATGGATGAGTTCTATGCAATCAAAAATGGATTCCATACATAGGAATGGTACTTGGGGGTTATGTGAATTGCCAAAAGGAAAGAATGCCATTGGTACAAAGTGGGTTTACAAGATTAAGAGAAAATCTGATGGTAGCATTGATCGCTACAAAGCTAGATTGGTTGCCAAAGGATATGCGCAACAATATGGCATTGACTATGAGGAAACTTTTGCACCTACTTCACGCATGACTACCATTTGTACCGTGGTTGCATTGGCTGCCCATCGAGGTTGGAAAGTGCATCAATTGGACATAAAAACAGCCTTCTTGAATGGAGATTTGCAAGAAGACGTCTATGTGAAGCAACCTCCTGGATTTGCTATGAAAGGGAAAGAGCATATGGTTTGTCGCTTGCATAAAGCTTTGTATGGTCTCAAGCAAGTTCCACGTGCATGGTATGACAAAATACATAAGCACTTGATTGCTCTTGGCTTCACATGTAGTCCGATTGAAAGCACACTCTATGTACGCAAAAATGGGGCTGATCTTATAGTGCTTGTTCTTTATGTTGATGACATACTCTTGATTGGGTCATGTGATGCAAAACTTGACATTCTTATGGCTAATTTGCAGCACACTTTTGATGTCACTTATTTTGGTCTTTTGAGCTACTATCTTGGCATCCAGTTTGTATCCGTTGAGGGGGGAATTGTTATGCATCAAGCAAAGTATGTTGAAAAACTACTTCAGCGTTTTGACTTTGAGGATTGCAAGCCAGTTTCCACACCAGTTGAGACAGGATTTAGATTCTCAGTTGAGGATTCCACTGATGCATTTGACACTTCTCTTTATCAGCAGGTTGTGGGATGTCTTATATATGCATGCAACACAAGGCCGGATATACAGTATGCAGTTTCCCAGTTGAGTCGATTCATGCATAGCCCTGGCACTAAGCATTGGCAAGCGGTGAAACGTGTGTTTAGATACCTTCGAGGCACTTTGAGCTTAGGTCTCTTTTATGGCAGAGATGTTCAGCCATGCTTGCATGCTTTTAGAGATAGTGATTGGGGTGGTTGTTATGATACTCGCGTGTCCACTAGTGGTAATTGCTTTTTCCTTGGAGACTCATGCATTCTTGGTTGAGTAAGAAGCAACCTACAGTGGCCACATCGAGTTGTGAAGCTGAGTACAAGGCAGTTTTCAAAGCTACAGTGGAGTGTATATGGCTGAGATGCCTATGATGGATCTTTGCATGGAGATTGATGCTGCTACGCATATTCTCACTGATAGTCAGAGTGCTTTGGCTGTTGCACGAAACCCAATGTTTCATGCACAGACCAAACATATTGAGGTGCATTATCACTATGTGAGAGAGCGCCTTCATGCAGAAGATATTGATTTGGTATATGTGCCTACACAAGATAATGTGGCAGACATATTCACCAAAGCTCTTCCACGGGAAAAGTTTGAAGCTTTTCGCAAAGCTTTAGGCTTGTTACCTTGTGGGGGATGATCTGTCACTCCTTGTATGTGTTCACATCATTTGCTCCAGGGGCGTTTGTTACACTTATGTGTTCCTCGAGTAGCTTTGATGTGAACCTTTTCCCTATACATGTGCACTTTTTACTCTAGTGCTGGCTAGAGGTTTTTTCCCCATGTTACCACATACTTGATACTCTCATATGTGGTGCTACTTTGTACTTAGGGATATTATTCAGCTCTTACTTCAATTCAGTTCATCGATCAATAGAGAGAGCTATTCCAGCCATCGTCTTCTCTGTGTGTCTTGATGCGTTTGTGCTCTTTGTGTGTGCTTCTTGTGTGTCTCTCGCACTTCTACACACACCCAACAGATTGTACCTGGGCATCTCTCTGCCTCGCTCTCTAGGTGGATATCCATATGGTTGATACTAAGGTGGTTGTACAGGCCGTGTCTACCTATTGAATGGGTAATTTTTTCTGGTGTGATTGGTGTATTTTTGTTCTATGTGGCAATACAAGGTGGTTCCTTGATGGGGCTACCTATTGTAAGGGTACGCTTTTGCGTACGCCTGTTCCTCCTCGTACACACATGTGAGTAGGGTGATCACCTCCACGTGAGCCACATCTTTCCAACATGGGTACTCTTAGGACTGGGTGTTGATAATTTCTCTGTCCTTGGACTCCCAATTTCTTCGCTACCAGCTCTGCTAATTCTTCTACATTACTAGAATTGGATGTTACTGTGCTTCGCATGTCCTCTGATTTAGTAGGGCTGATTGTACTTTTAAGATCATCTGCTAGGTTGTCCTCTAAGTCGATACATTCTTGCAGACATTCATTCAATGTCTGTAGTCTCTTCACATAGACTAATGTTCTTAGAGTTCCGTTTGTTAATCCGTCCAAAAATAATGATATCATTTTTTGTTGCATAGGTCTTTCTGATATTGGACATCTATCCACATACTGATTGAATCTTCAGGCAGCTGTTTTCATGGTTGCATTAGGGTTCTATTTAAAACTATGGATTAAAGACGACGAATTATGTTTAATCCCTCTCTTAGTGAACTCTCTTATGAATTCTTGAAAGAATTGCTCCATATTTCCAATTGATTGGGATCTAGAGGTTGGAACCATGTCTGAGCCGTTCCTGTGAGGGTGAGTCCAAAGGACTCATACTATACAAAGAAATCATCCACTAGTTCAACACTTAAAACTTGTTTAAATTAAGCAATGTGGTCGTAAGGTTCTCCCAATCCATCATAACGATTTCTTACATATTTGGCTACCAGAATAGGTCTTAATCTTCTTATGGGCTCAGGCTATCTGGGCATTACTGGGAATGTGGGGATGGCTGGTCTAATTGGGAGTATTCCTGGTTGCACTCCTAGTGGTGGTCTTGGTCTTACTGGTGGTAGGTGTTGCTTGCCTAATCCAGGGTGTGTCTGATTGTGTGCTTGCATTCCAGGCATTGTAAATTGTACATGTGTTTTGTTTGGAACACTCCGATGGCTTGTTTGTCCCGACATCGTATGTTCTATCTCTTTCTATGTCCCAAATGGATTCTGAGAGATAGTTGCCTGCTCTCATTGGGGAAATACAGGCAAGCCCATATACTTCAGTCGAGCTCTATCCAAGGCATCGCCAAGACAATACCTTCTTTGGTTCTTGTCTAGGTAGGTTACTCTAGACTTGGCTTCAGGATCTTTTAACTCGTAAAAGGTCATCATACTTTCTTCCCATCCTTGTGTAGGTGAGTCAGTTTGTAACAATAGATCTGCTCCATGTATCAAATAGACCTCCAATAAGTAGTCATCCTAAGGTATCAAATCCCCTCTCAAGACTCGTATCACAATTGACTTGCCTTTGGGAGTACTTACTAACTCTCTAGGGTCTAGTCTTCCTGAGTGTTCTTGTCCTTCCAATTCTCCTCTCTCATTGATCAATTCAGGGTGTTCTGTCACCGCATAGATGTGACCCAACTTGTCCATATATACTCCTCCTTCATACTTGACAGCTGGTCTGGGCACAATTGTGGAGTTGGTGGAGGTTACCATCCTAGCAACTCATCTATTTAATCCATCCAGGAAGATAGGAGTCTCCTGGGCATTGGTAGACACATATTGCAAGGAGGTGCGGTACTCTCCTTCTACCGTAGACATGAAGTTTCTTCCGGGAACATGACCGTGCATGTCTTCTGAAGCCATGTGTATCTCCTCCTCCGAATCACTAGAGGTGTCAGAATAGGTAGAATGGTGAGTGACTTGAGTGGTGCTTCCTACTGATGATATGACACTTCTCTGGCTACTGAGAACTCTTCCTGACCTCAAGTTCATTCACCCTCCTGGGGTTCCCTTGAGCTCTAAAACCCTCCCTAAGTGACTCCTCAAATACCTCAATTTCACCCTTGAAAATGTTCAAAGTGTTCTAGACGATACCACTTGGCGATACTACACTAGGCGATACCAGGTTGTCGACGATACGATACCACTTCAGGACACGATACGATACTAGACTTTGTCATGATATGATACCAAGTATGCTCATGATACGATACTTGGGCAATCCACGATACGATACCAGAAGACTAGACGATATGATACTATGGGAAACGGGCGATACGATACCACCTGAAGTGACGATACGATACCACTATAGGGGATGATACAATACTAGGAATTCTGACGATACAATACTAGTGCAACTGGCGATACGATACCGCGAACCCACACGATAGGATACCGAATTTAGCACGATATGATATAGGAACTCTCACGATACGATACCACTTTTTGGTCGATACGATACCAAACTTTTTCACGATACGATACCAAAACGGTCGCGATACGATATTGGAAAGTGAGGCGATAGGATACCGCTAGGTCAACGATACGATACCGCTAGGTCAACGATACGATATAGCTAGGTCAACGATATGATACCGCTAGGTCAACAATACGATACCGTGACCGAGACGATACGATACCAAAGTGGACGGTGATACGATACCACTTGGCAAATTGTGATCGCGATACCAACTAGGCGATACGATACCAAAAAAATGGTATCGCAATACCACAGCTGGTAACCGACGATACGATACTTCGGTGAGTATCGTGATACAAGGGAATTTTTGGTATCACGATACCAAAACTCAACCGATCGCGATACTACAACCAAATCACTTCCAAATTCCAAAATTTTTTTAGCCCCTGGTTCCTCTCTCATCCCTCTTCAGTCCTAGACTTTTGTATACTGTCCGGGCCTTTAATCACGTGTGAGTGCAATTTTTCAAAGTTTTTGAGATTAATATTTGCATGTAGCTTACCTTGAGGTGATTATGCTTAGGCCTTGACATCACTAGGTAAGTGTGGAGGCTTTGTTTGCACGATACCAAATTGGCGATACCGGTCGCTACTCTCTGACGATACCACACTGGAAGCAAGTATCAAATGAACTTCTATTTTTGGTTTTTATAGTTCTTGGTGACTGAAGCCTACTCTACACTAATTTGGAATTTTTTTGGGAATTTTTCTTGATAATTCTAACTTACTCTTACTCCACTTCTCTTCCTAGCCTAACCCTAACTCTTTCTCCTCTCTCTTCTCCAAATCCTAAACCTAAAAACTCATTACACACACCTCTAGGATGTGAAGTAACAAGTTCTAAAGCCTCGGACTACTTGCCACTGAAAGAATTCACGCCTACAAGTACGATTTCGTCACTCTAGAGCTATAACCATCACGAAGGCACCTTGATCAAGTGTGTTCCCCAGCAACGGTGCCAAAAAGGTGTGTACCTAAGTCACAAAGCCTTAGGGACTTGTGCCAAAGAGACTAAATCTCATTTGCCACACAAGTGCATATAGTGATGGATTCACACACGCTTAATTATCAATCCGAAGAACCAACCTAACCAAGTGTATGAGTACTTGTGCACACATGATGGAAATTGAAGTGGTTCAGCTATCATGCATGAGAAAAGACTAACCTACCTCTCTAACTCACTTAACTGTTGAAAGTGCTTGACACGATACCACTTAGAATAGTTTTCACTAAATCGAGGATATCCCCTAGTTCGGAACTTTGAATATGGTCAATACCAGGTTCCTTTCAAAGCTCTCGACGAGACGCTTCTATTGGAGTGATTTCACTCGATTTTGACAATCATGCTTCAAGTTATGACAGAAATAGTGAATGACGGGAAACACACACACTCACTCCACAACTCATGCTTGCTCAAACACACACTAGAGCAGCTCAAAAGTGTTGGGGAGGGGTAGTGAACAATTTTACACACACATTCCAAGCTTCACACACACACACACAAAAGATCATGGAGAAGATGAAAATCTATAGGAAAGAAGCGAATTCGAAATTCAAGATCTCTCCTTCTTCACAATGGCAAAAAAGTCTTTACAAAGAGTCACAAAGTGACTTATATACATGTGCCCTAAAAATGGTCCTTTCACATAAGTGAATGGCACTTTATTGACTAATCTCTATTCTCCTACTATTTTACAGGGAGTATATTACAATGACTTGGGATTATGCATCTAGAGGACTACTCTAGTGCATTTACATAGCTTGAGGAAATTTCCTAAAACTTTGAAGAAGAAAAATATGCCCGTTAATTTTGAAAATTTGGGGCTCCTCTTTTGTGCCTCTTTGCTCTGCAACATTCCCTATTTTAGTTTCAACAAGCTGAAGAAATTCTTTAAACTTACCAAAAGCTTAAGCCTTATCGCGAAGGAAGTATACCCACATCTTCCTGCTATAGTCATCGATAAGTAACACGAAGTAGGAAGATCCACCCAAGGCCTATGTAGGCATTTTACAACACAAGTCAGCATGCACCAACTATAGAGGACAGCTTGCCCTGTTCTTGCTTTCTTATGGAAAGGACTTCCTCTATTGCTTGCCCATCATGCAAGCTTCACATGGTTCCCTCATTTCTGCAACCGATGGTAGGTGTGCAACCATACCCCTACGATGCATCTCCTTCAATACAAGGTATCTAATGTGGCCGAATCTCTCATGCCATAGCTTACTTGTGCCCATATTTTTAGTGGCTATAAGAGCACACAACTCATACAAGTTGTTCCTCCTTATGCCAATCCCAACAATGTTGTTGTTACCATCCATAATCTTAGCTCCTGTCTTCTTGAAAGATGCTTGTTGACCTTGATTAGTTATAGAAGCTACTAAAATTAGATTTCATTTTATTTGTGGAACACTCAACACATTTGAAAGCTTTTTGATATTTCCATTAGAGTTAATGAAAGAAACCATACCATCGCCCTCTATAGGACATCTTGCATTGTTCCCCACCTTTAATGTGATGGGTTCCTTTAGAGGCTGTAAGGAATTGTAAAGGTCTTTTGTGCTCGTCATGTGACGAGATGCACCACTATCCAACACCCATAAGTCATCTGTTCCTGAATCTTCAGTTGAGGAGCACACCTCCTCTATCATAACAAATAATTCAAGCTCTCTTTCTACTTTGTTGGGAGACTCCTTGCCCTTGCCACCTTTTGAAGAGCCACTCTTCTCTTCTGCCTTCTTGATGCGATAGTCTTGGATTTTGTGTCTTTTCTTCTTTGCAGTGGAAACACTCTCCCTTGAACTTCTTTTCATTGTTCTTCTTTTTGTCTCCCTCTTTTGAAGAGTCCGCTTTGCCTCCTTTGGCATTTGCTACGAATGCAACATCTCCTTTGTTGGCACCACTCCTTGCCTTGAGCCGCAGCTCCTCCTCCATGAGTAAGGCAGTGAATTCTTCAAAAGTTAGTGGTTGAGGTCTAATTTGAGTACTAAGAGCAGTTAACAAACCATCAAACTTAGGTGAACATATTCGAAGACAATGCCAAGCTACCTCCTCACTTGACTTTTGAACACCTGTTCCTGCCATTTGATCTCGTAGATTCTTTATGCAAGTGATAAACACCTCTGTAGTATCCCCATCAACAAACCTTTCTATTGCTAACTGATTCTCCAAGTTCTAAATTTGTGTCTGATTACGAGTTTCATATTGATTTCTCAATATTTTCCATGCTTCACATGCCTTGGTAGTATGCTAAATGAGAGTCAGAACACTATCAAAAGTACTTGTAACTAGAGCACAGAGTGCATCTGCATATCTACATTTCCAACCACATAGAAGATCAACATCAGGAGGAATCTTTTGACCATGATTATTTGGATCGGGTCTTTCTTGGGGCTCATGATCAGTCCCAAGAACAGTCTCCAAAAGCTCATATGAATCAAGGATAGAAATGATTTTAAATTTCCACAAGGTGTAGTTTGTACCATCAAATTTACCTTCCATGAAGGCTGGTGGTCGTATCCACAAAGTTGGGATGATCGAAATCATTGCTACTCCTCCTTGTGTGCCACCTACTCTTGTTGATGAACCACCTTGATTCCCATTTGTAGATGATGATGCACCACTTGACATCTTCTCTCGTTTGTCATTGAGACCTCGACAACCTTTGCATTGCTGCTTCTACAACACTTGGAGACTCTTGAGCTCTAATACCATGTAAGAAAATAACAACACAGTGAAATAGACCAATAGATAGAGTTGAGAGAAAAACCCACACAAAGATAGATGTAGACTAAGAGGTAGAGAACTCAAATTCTCTAATTGCAGAGTGTAATGCAATTACAACGATGGTGCTATCCACCCATGTGCTCCCAATGTGGAGCTTAGATGGCAATCTAGATAGAATCTAGATGAAGGGCTTACTAGTGCGCAATGCTATGTAAAGCTCAACCTGGGCCATGCTTATATAGATTTTACAAGGCGGTTCGGTATAGATAAACATAGTTGGGAGATACAAAATAGTCGATAAAATATACAATCCGACAATATTTCCATGACTAGAAGTCCTACCATCTCGGCCCTATAGAAAGGGGCAAGCCCCCCTACACTCCCCCCATTAAGGTTCTATGGGGGGGGAAACCACGTGATTCCACATGGCTTTTATTTTCACCTTAAATGGCAACCTAATGGCGTGGAATTTTATTCCCTACCTAACCTAATAGCTAGGCTCACAAATATCATCTATAACCATCAATGGTCACACATAGACCATCTAACTTGGAAGTTAGGGTTCCACAAATACCTGGGCTCTCATAATGACTTCTCCTCATAATGGGGGTCTTACAACTTAGAGCACCATGGATCATTTGTGGTCACATGAGGATGGAGTATTGAGCATATCTAACAACCCCCCTCAATGTCCACCATGTGTTGAACTACCTCCTGTCCAATCCCAAGCTTTGGAAAGTGTCAAAGAAGTTGCTCTCTCCTAAGAGCCTTCGTGAAGATGTCTGATCCATTTTCTTTAGTAGGGCAATAACTTATCTCCATGACCCCATCCTCAATCAACTCATGCACATAGTGATACTAAAATTCTATGTGGTTGGTACGCGCATGGAAAATAGGATTTTTGGTGATGGCCATGCAACTTTGGTTGTCACAATTCAACTCTCTAGCCTCCTATCCTTGTATTCCTATGTGCCATAGGATCCTCCTCAACCATAGTGATTTACATGTTGCAACACATGCAGCGTTGCACTCAACTTTAGTAGAAGATAATGCTATAATCGATTGCTTTTTATATGGTATCGGAGCTCTCATCTAACTTGGAAGTTATGGCTCCACAAATGTCCGCGCTCTCATAATGGCTTCTCATCATAATGGGGGTCTTACAACGTAGATCACCATGGATCATTTATGGTCACATGAGGGTGGATTATTGAGCATAACTAGCACCCATCCTCAATTTCCACCCAACGATGAACTAAATCCTTGGTTCAATTCCAAAGCTTGCGATTTGACCAAGGAGATAGTTCACTGCAGGGTGGACATTGAGGGGGGTGTTAGATATGCTCAATACTCCACCCTAATGTGACCATAAATGATACTAATCACAAGGTATCAGAGGTGATGTGGAGAGGAAGTGAGAGACAAGTGAGGAAGAAGGGTGATCTAGTGTGCAGCAAGGGAGTGTAGAGAACAAGTGAAGAAGGCAATCAAAGTGGCACAAGGTACCATTGAGGAGGTATGCACATCGACAAAAGGTGTTCCTTCTACCTACCCTATTGGAATCTTGAGTGCAAGGTGTGCACAAGAGCAAGCTACTAGAGAGGGTGGAGGTTTGGTGCAGAAAAGGTTGGCAACATAAGGAACAATGGGTATCTTGTAGCTTTATATGTGTGTACTCTTTGGGATTAAGCAATCCACATAGAGAACACTTGGTCTTGTTTTAGACATCATCATTGTATTTTTTATTGGTAATCAATATACAAAAGCTTCTGATGTCTATGTTCCACTTCTTCTTCTTCTTCTTTTTCTTTTTCTTCTTCTTCTTCTTTTTCTTTTTCTTCTTCTTCTTCTTTTTCTTTTTCTTCTTCTTCTTCTTCTTCTTCTTCTTCTTCTTCTTCCTCCTCCTCCTTCTCCTACAAATATTCAAGTCCCTTTTTGCAAAAGAAGCCCCCATAAAAATTTGGCATGCCCAATGGGACCACAAGGAGGCTTGAGCATAGGAGAACCAATATTTGCAAAGTATAGAAGTAATGCAAGGATAATGATAGTGTTGGTCTAAGAGATAGTCTTTCTTTTACTTGGAATTCTCTTAGCCTAAGATGGAGAATGAGAAACTCATGACCACAACCGAGTCTCAAAATTTGAGGGCCGCTTGCAAATCAACAAGAAGAAAAGCTATTTGAAGCTCAACCAGGCCTCTATCATTAACATCATGAGTAGCAAATATGAAGGCTTAGGTGGACTTAGAACTCTACTCTCCAAGTTAAATATTAAATTTCCATCTTTCAAGGAATTAGCACAAGAAGACCTAGATGAACATATTAGAAGATTTTTGGGCTTATGCAAGACAAGGGGTCTAATGGGAAGCGAAGATGTATTTTTTATTCTTTTCCCACAAACATTGGAAGGGTTAGCACATAAATGGTTTAGTCAATTTTCCGATAATCATTTCACTACATGGGACTTAATGAGGGAAGGCTTTAAGACACACTTCCAACAAGGGAACACAATAGAGAATATCAGAGAACTTAAGATTGGGTATTGGGGAAAATTTTCTAGAATTTTTCACTAGAGAAAAAGCCCTCATGGCTAAATTACCTAAACCCCCTCATCATTTCTTTGTCAAGAAGTGGCTGGCCAAACTTCTTCCAATTTCAACACAATGCAAAATTAAGGAGTTGATGTTACCTACAGTAACAATTGAGGAATTTATTTCCACAACAACAAGGATAGAGCAAATCAGACACAAATAAGGAATAGTTTCTTGTAGTCTACCATATCATAAGGATCTTGAGGACCTAGGGACATAGTTGAGAAAGGAGCTTGAGAGTCTAAGTGTTGAGATATCAAGCTCAACATGCGATCATCCAGGATGACATGTATCAATTTTTCATTTCTCTGACATGTATAGTGGTCACGCCGGTATATGTCAGGGATACTTCATTGAGCTTTATTAGATTTGTCTACCGAGAGTGATGGCACATTTGTTACTTGCCATCGCACTCATTCGCAGAAATTAGATTTTTCCTTGTGTATTGATTTTTATGTATTGCACTTGTTGTATTCTTATTATTAGGTCACTCTTGTACATTCCTTTCTATGTAATAGAAGAAGAAGATAAAGATAACTTCTTCCTTGTCTCAATCTGAGTGTGTGCTTCTCTTTGATTGTGAGAGTGTGTGTGAGCTCTCTTCCTTATCTCCTTCCTCATGACATGGTATCAGAGTCAGCATGGCTGTAGAGAGCTCATGGAGAAGGCGATGGTGAAGAGTACGTGGCAAGGCATGGAGAAAACGCGATTCATAAATGACCTCTGTTTGCCACGAAACTCGGCGTTGTCGGCGCGAAAGGGACGGTCGGAGGATCAGGGCGACCGCCGGAAATACGGCGCACGTCGGGTGCTTGGAGCAATCTCAGGTGATTGAAACTCAACTCATGAAACCTCAAAGCTTCAACTCCAACACTCAGTTACTGATTAAGAATGTTTCATCTAGAATTGGTAAATCAATACTTCAAAAATAAGATGTTCATTCTCAAGATGCAAAGGTAGTCCTTTCATGCAAAAGCTCGAGCAAATACAAAAAAAATATTGGAGTAAGAATCACTCACTGATAAGAACTCAGAACATAGCACTTGCTAACTTAACAATTAGCAATTACTAGTCCTATAAGATATGAAAACGTTTACTACGTCTCTTACCTGATGATAGACATGCCATTGTAAAAAAACAAAAAAACAAATACTTTATCGTTCAAGCAATGTATCTCAAACATATGCTATTACGCTTCGTTGAATATTTATCATATACAACTTTGTGCTAATCGACAAAGCATTGGCATCCATAGACCATTACGACTGTGAGCGAATGTAGAAAGGGATATTTCAGATTTTAAACAGCTATGCCATTGTTTAGCCGTACTCCTATCAGTCCGCAAAGATCTTGACAAGATGCTCCAAGGATTTTAAGCAAGCTTGCACACAGATGCAGATCGTCGAATAGATGGATCAATATGAAAAAAGGAAAACGAAGTCTTCGCATCTACAGCTAGCTTAGAACAGGTTTGTTCCCCTCTGTACTCAAAGTTTACAATGTTGGACAATTGCGATAAGCCTCAGATCTAAATAATTGATGTCGCATAAACACGAAAAACAGAACTTGAATGACCTCTACACTACTGAGAAGAAACGACGATTCAGAACGCAAAGATGCGTGAAATGCAAAAAAAGTTAAAAGATATCATAAACCTTTAAGTAAATTGCCAATATGTGGCGCATCCAATCTGGTATGATTCACTCTGATCATTTCTAAAACCTTCAATAACATCAGCTTAGCCCTTCACCTTCAGTAGGAAGCTCACTTCCAAAGTTTTCTTCCAGCCTGTGTAATTGCCATAGAGAACTACGAGTTGTAATTCCTTCAATTAGATTGTCCAAAAGTATATACTATTCAAGAACTCCAAAATCGAAGTTGCAGAGAATTGTCAGCTTCGATCTGGGATAGCGTCCTCTTTAAGTTTGCTGATAAGATGTTTGCCAGCAGATTAAAACAAAACAAGCTCAAATCTTTGATTTCTATCAGAGATCCGCCCCCCCGAATTTCAGACGTTTGCTATTGAACTTCCACAGCGTTCATCTCATTAGTTCAGACACAGCAATTCCTGAACAGCACTTCAGAATTGGCGTCAGTCTTCAGAGCTTCATAATGTGTTTTGATTTTTTTTAATGCGTTGATCAAGAGAATTGTCTTATTTCTTTTGAATTTAGCAGATAATGCGGGTACATCAACAAGTTGATAATGGCGAAATGTGCATATAAGCGCATATTTCAAAGAAAAGGTGCAGATTTCAGGTTTCTGTTTAGAAGAGTGCGCCATCAAAGCTTTTCCGTGTCAAATTCATAGCAGCTCACGGTCGTTTTCCTAGTGTCGCCTGCAATTACCCCGATTCTCAGACTACCACCCGCTTATTCGTGCAGGCACAAGATGGCTTTGTTTATGTCCCACCAGACTCTGACTCTTGAAGATGCTGAACAAGTTTGTCGAATTTCAGGAAAGAAAGTAAGTATTAGGATGTCAGAGTGTAAATAGAGCAGAACAGATTCAATATAGGGAGACAGAATCATCATCGAACATCATTCCACAGAAGTGCCACGCAGAGGTCTCTTTCAATCTTCCATGTTCCCGCAACCGCGTGATCTTCTTTACATGCAACCGTCCGCCGTTCTTTGTCAAACATGCTTCTTCTAACTTCCAAACGTTGCATATTTTTCAACAATCTGTTTAACGCTGTATACTAGAACAAGGGACTCAGAATAAAGACACAGTTCTCTTGGCTTCTCACACGCTTGATCTGCTCCATCCTGAAGAACCCCCCAATACTGTGTTTATGCTGCAAGAGATCGGAGAATAAAGAGAATGAAGTGCCAATGATTATCAAAGCATGGAGATCTCATGTCTTGCCCATACAATCCAGAAAAATAAAGATCAATATCCATCCAGAGAGGGAATCCTCCACAAAGTCGCTTCCCCTCCAAAAAAACAACGTGATTCTCCGTAGAGCTCTCTAGAGTTCATCCTTGGACCTCCGAGCATCATACGTGTCAAAGCCTTTAAATCCGTTCCTTCGCTCTTTTCCTAGCGCTGTCAGACATGCCACTCTTTTTGTTGTACCTTTAACCGTGCTCCATCCTTTAGCCTTGAAATCTCTATGAACAGATGCGATCTCATATAGCTTGATGCATTTAATGGTTCTAAAATTTGTTGGATCATTACTAAGCAAACTCTTCAACTAAGAGTTTTGCTATGTCAGAGGTTCCAAGAATATATTGTGAAGAATAGCTTGTACATCATTTTAATGTCATATATAAATATTGCCAGAGAGTACACATCTGTGTAGCCATCACATAAGCAATCACTCTGCAGAGAAAAGCATGATGAAAAACAAAACCTCATTTGTTGTCTTTCACGGAACCCCTTACTTTCAAAGCTTCATTTAAATGTTGAGATGACGAATCATTCTATTGATTAGAGAGAGTTTGGTCAAGACATGCAAGTAGAGATGAATATCTCTATGACATTCACCCCCACCAAACGTGTGCTTCCTCCGGATGCAACAAACCTGCAGATCAGAAAAGGCAATATCAAATTCTTTTGAAAGTTATTCATGACTCAAATGCAAATAGTCTATAAAAAATGCTTCTATCATTAGTACATCTTCTGATAGCAAAGAAAACTTATAAAATTATGTAATCTTGAATTTCAACCTTTTCGTTCAATGCATGAGTTGGAAAACAGGTTTTAGAAAGAAACTATAGAAGTCATTCAAATAGTGTTGGTACTAACTCTTCTATCAACTCTGTTCATAAGTAAGCATATGTTATATAGGCCTTCTATCCTCATCTCCTACCCACTTGCCATTAAGATACAAAAAACTAACTCCCCTCTAGCATACATCTGCCTTATATAGCCCGCTTTTCAATTCAGAAGTGATTTCGACACCACAACTGATTTATTTGATTTTTTTCTTTCATCTCTTTTTTCATCATAATTTTTCTTTGCGTCATTTTTTTTTTGTCTTTTCATATGCAGCAACCATTAATGTACTGCTTTCAATTTTTCTTCGCAACTTTTTTGATGAAGGGGAAAGGCTTAACCCCTAATCAGAGCAAAGGATCTAGAGGTAAGCTAAAGCAGGAACTAGGATCTCTTTAGCTAAATGGGTCAGATTTAAGGAAGCTTACCTATATAAAACAAGTCTACTACTACTAGGAGTTGCAAGTTAAGGGTTCCTTCAACTATTCATATGACAGCCATAGGTCTCTAATCCCTATCTTCTCTTCAAGCACATCCCTATTTTAGTGTAACTTCTACTTTTCATAATTTTAAGAGGTTTCTTAACCTATCTGACGATTGTACATATTTTAATTATGATAATGCATGAACTTTCATAATAAATTGAAACATAAATCTGGTTTAGAACTTTTTCACCTGATCTATATTGACTCCATCTTCAGCATCTTTTTAAGTTCATCAGAACTTTTGGCATAAAATCTTCAATTGCTTTGATCAATGCATCTTCGGAACCTGTAAGCAAACCATAAAGTAGAAGCTACAAAACAAGTAATCTTCATTATCATTTATCTTGCAAATAAAAATTCATATATTCTATTAGATTCATCTTCATCATGGCATAATTTTCATCATAAGAAAATCATAGTGGTTATAATCTATTATTGAAGAAAAACTTGGTTCATCAATCAACTCCCAATCTTCATGCTAATCCTGAAAAATAACTCATCTCGAAAAACTTGTGAGAAACATAATTATTAGCAGACTTATACCAAATGTAGCAGTCCAAAGTAAGACTTTTTGATATCTATTTTAATGGAGTATTCTAATTACTTCTTTTTAAAAGATTTATAAGGTATTGATGATCTTTGCATATTTTGTTTAATTTGTTTAATAATTTCCTCAATCATCTTCTTTTGTTCTTTGTTTATACTATTCTCTTTATCAAGTTCTTTAGGTTTTCTCTGACTAGTTTCTTGATTTTTAATCGCATATCCCAATTTAGTTTTCCATTTATTCACTTTATTTTGATCAAATAATGTATCATTCTCTAAGAGTTCTAGATCACATGTGATATAATAGTTATCGTCTTTCTTCGTCATTAGTATTAATTGCTCATCTTTTTGCTCATTCATATCTATGTTTTTATGTTCATTCTCAAGTTTTTGGGTTTCCCAAGATTTTGATTCATCAACTATTTTCTCTTGATTATTCATTGATCTCTTAATTTCTTGATTAAAAATTTTATCATCCGTATGTTTCTTTGGTCGCCATTGATATATTTGTGTCATTCTTAGTTTTCTTGGTTTTGATTTTGTTTGTTCAAAAAGTTTTTTCATTCCACCTCGACCTAAGTTTAAGCGTAAAGGGGCATGAGTATGGACATCACATATTTTCTTCCCAAGTTGACAAACTATTTCATGTTTGCATGCATGTTCAAAGGCAATAGCAATACAATTATCATAGGTATGACCGATTTGGTCACACCAAAAACATCGAATAATGCGTTTTCGCATCTTATTTGATTTTTTTGGTATTATCCTAGGAATAGGTTTTCTAAGATCACATGAAGGTGTTTGATCAAGCATGTATGTAGACAAATTATGGACTCTTACTTCATGTTCTTGATTAAGTTTCAATCCTTGCATTTGTTTAGATAATATTTCATACTTTTGGTTTATTTCTTGAATCTCAGCATTCATTTCCTCTTTCCAAGTTTTAAGACAAGTTGATAATACTGGTAGACTCTCTGCCATAACATTGATCGAATCATTTAGAGTCAAAATCACTCTAAATTTCTTCTGTATAGCTTCATTTGCCTTGTTTTGCATGTCTATGAATTTATCTTCCCATTTTCTCAAGTGTTCATCCATCAATGCGTTCACATATGCTTCATCAATAACAATGCTCTTGGAATTATGCTCTTTAATTTCAAGAGATTCTTTACATTGATTTAGATTGTTCATGTGTGTATGCTGTTTTTGTTTACTCATGACTCACGCTTGAATATCAAAGAAGCACCAGATAAACGAAAAACAAGCTATGAGTTTATACACATATCAAACATACATTACTTGGAATTGATTTGAGAAAGAAGTTCAGAAATCATGCACCTGAGCTACGACGCCGAATCTTCACGTTGGGTTCACCAAATGTCGGCGCGAAAGGGACGGTCGGAGGATCAGGGCGACCGCCGGAAATACGGCGCACGCCGGGTGCTTGGAGCAATCTAAGGTGATTGAAACTCAACTCATGAAACCTCAAAGCTTCAACTCCAACACTCAGTTACTGATTAAGAATGTTTCATCTAGAATTGGTAAATCAATACTTCAAAAATAAGATGTTCATTCTCAAGATGCAAAGGTAGTCCTTTCATGCAAAAGCTCGAGCAAATACAAAAAAAATATTGGAGTAAGAATCACTCACTGATAAGAACTCAGAACATAGCACTTGCTAACTTAACAATTAGCAATTACTAGTCCTATAAGATATGAAAACGTTTACTACGTCTCTTACCTGATGATAGACATGCCATTGTAAAAAAACAAAAAAACAAATACTTTATCGTTCAAGCAATGTATCTCAAACATATGCTATTACGCTTCGTTGAATATTTATCATATACAACTTTGTGCTGATCGACAAAGCATTGGCATCCATAGACCATTACGACTGTGAGCGAATGTAGAAAGGGATATTTCAGATTTTAAACAGCTATGCCATTGTTTAGCTGTACTCCTGTCAGTCCGCAAAGATCTTGACAAGCTGCTCCAAGGATTTTAAGCAAGCTTGCACACAGATGCAGATCATCAAATAGATGGATCAATATGATAAAAGGAAAATGAAGTCTTCGCATCTACAGCTAGCTTAGAAGAGGTTTGTTCCCCTCTGTACTCAAAGTTTACAATGTTTGACAATTGCGATAAGCCTCAGATCTAAATAATTGATGTCGCATAAACACGAAAAATAGAACTTGAATGACCTCTACACTACTGAGAAGAAACGACGATTCAGAACGCAAAGATGCGTGAAATGCAAAAAAAGTTAAAAGATATCATAAACCTTTAAGTAAATTGCCAATATGTGGCGCATCCAATCTAGTATGATTCACTCTGATCATTTCTAAAACCTTCAATAACATCAGCTTAGCCCTTCACCTTCAGTTGGAAGCTCGCTTCCAAAGTTTTCTTCCAGCCTGTGTAATTGCCATACAGAACTGCGAGTTGTAATTCCTTCAATTAGATTGTCCAAAAGTATATACTATTCAAGAACTCCAAAATCGAAGTTGCATAGAACTGTCAGCTTCGATCTGGGATAGCGTCCTCTTTAAGTTTGCTGATAAGATGTTTGCCAGCAGATTAAAACAAAACAAGCTCAAATCTTTGAATTCTATCAGAGATCCGCCCCCTCGAATTTCAGACGTTTGCTATTGAACTTCCACAGCATTCATCTCATTAGTGTAGACACAGCAATTCCTAAACAGCACTTCAGAATTGGCGTCAGTCTTCAGAGCTTCATAATGTGTTTTGTTTTTTTTGAATGCGTTGATCAAGAGAATTGTCTGATTTGTTTTGAATTTAGCAGATAACGCGGGTACATCAACAATTTGATAATGGCGAAATGTGCATATAAGCGCATATTTTAAAGAAAAGGTGCAGATTTTAGGTTTCTCTTAGGAAGAGTGCGCCATCAAAGCTTTTCCGTGTCAAATTCATAGCAGCTCACGGTCGTTTTCCTAGTGTCGCCTGCAATTACCCCGATTCTCAGACTGCCACCCGCTTATTCGTGCAGGCACAAGATGGCTTTGTTTATGTCCCACCAGACTCTGACTCTTGAAGATGCTGAACAAGGTTGTTGAATTTGAGGAAAGAAAGTAAGTATTAGGATGTCATCTTGTAAATAGAGCAGAACATCAATATAGGGAGACAGAATCATCATCGAACATCATTCCACAGAAGTGCCACGCAGAGGTCTCTTTCAATCTTCCCTATTCCCGCAACCGCGTGATCTTCTTTACATGCAACCGTCCGCCGTTCTTTGTCAGAACATGCTTTTTCTGACTTCCAAACGTTGCATATTTTTCAACAATCTGTTTAACGCTGTATACTAGAACAAGGGACTCAGAATAAAGACACAGTTCTCTTGTCTTCTCACACGGTTGATCTGCTCCATCCTGAAGAACCCCCATATACTGTGTTTATGCTGCAAGAGATCGGAGAATAAAGAGAATGAAGTGCCAATGATTATCAAAGCATGGAGATCTCATGTCTTGCCCATACAATCCAGAAAAATAAAGATCAATATCCATCCAGAGAGGGAATCCTCCACAGAAGTCACTTCCCCTCCAAAAAAACAACGTGATTCTCCGTAGAGCTCTCTAGAGTTCATCCTTGGACCTCCGAGCATCATACGTGTCAAAGCCTTTAAATCCGTTCCTTCGCTCTTTTCCTAGCGCTGTCAGACATGCCACTCTTTTTGTTGTACCTTTAACCGTGCTCCATCCTTTAGCCTTGAAATCTCTATGAACAGATGCCATCTCATAGAACTTGACGCATTTAATGGTTCTAAAATTTGTTGGATCATTACTAAGAAAAGTCTTCAACTAAGAGTTTTGCTATGTCAGAGGTTCCAAGAATATATTGTGAAGAATAGCTTGTACATCATTTTAATGTCATATATAAATATTGCTAGAGAGTACACATCTGTGTAGCCATCACATAAGCAATCACTCTGCAGAGAAAAGCATGATGAAAAACAAAACCTCATTTGTTGTCTTTCGTGGAACCCCTTACTTTCAAAGCTTCATTTAAATGTTGAGATGACGAATCATTCTATTGATTAGAGAGAGTTTGGTCAAGACATGCAAGTAGAGATGAATATCTCTATGACATTCACCCCCACCAAACCTGTGCTTCCTCCGGATGCAACAAACCTGCAGATCAGAAAAGGCAATATCAAATTCTTTTGAAAGTTATTCATGACTCAAATGCAAATAGTCTATAAAAAATGCTTCTATCATTAGTACATCTTCTGATAGCAAAGAAAAGTTATAAAATTATGTAATCTTGAATTTCAACCTTTTCGTTCAATGCATGAGTTGGAAAACAGGTTTTAGAAAGAAACTATAGAAGTCATTCAAATAGTGTTGGTACTAACTCTTCTATCAACTCTGTTCATAAGTAAGCATATGTTATATAGGCCTTCTATCCTCATCTCCTAGCCACTTGCCATTAAGATACAAAAAACTAACTCCCCTCTAGCATACATCCGCCTTATATAGCCCGCTTTTCAATTCAGAAGTGATTTCGACACCACAACTGATTTATTTATTTTTTTCTTTCATCTCTTTTTTTATCATAATTTTTCTTTGTGTCATTTTTTTTTTCTCTTTTCATATGCAGCAACCATTAATGTACTGCTTTCAATTTTTCTTCGCAACTTTTTTGATGAAGGGGAAAGGCTTAACCCCTAATCAGAGCAAAGGATCTAGAGGTAAGCTAAAGCAGGAACTAGGATCTCTTTAGCTAAATGGGTCAGATTTAAGGAAGCTTACCTATATAAAACAAGTCTACTACTACTAGGAGTTGCAAGTTAAGGGTTCCTTCAACTATTCATATGACAGCCATAGGTCTCTAATCCCTATCTTCTCTTCAAGCACATCCCTATTTTAGTGTAAATTCTACTTTTCATAATTTTAAGAGGTTTCTTAACCTATCTGACGATTGTACATATTCTAATTATGATAATGCATGAACTTTCATAATAAATTGAAACATAAATCAGGTTTAGAACTTTTTCACCTGATCTATATTGACTCCATCTTCAGCATCTTTTTAAGTTCATCCGAACTTTTGGCCTAAAATCTTCAATTGCTTTGATCAATGCATCTTTGGAATCTGTAAGCAAACCATAAAGTAGAAGCTACAAAACAAGTAATCTTCATTATCATTTATCTTGCAAATAAAAATTCATATATTCTTCTAGATTCATCCACATCATGGCATAATTTTCATCATAAGAAAATCATAGTGGTTATAATCTATTATTGAAGAAAAACTTGGTTCATCAATCAACTCCCAATCTTCATGCTAATCCTGAAAAATAACTCATCTCGAAAAACTTGTGAGAAACATAATTATTAGCAGACTTATACCAAATCTAGCAGTCCAAAATAAGACTTTTTGATATCTATTTTAATGGAGTATTCTAATTACTTCTTTTTAAAAGATTTATAAGGTATTGATGATCTTTGCATATTTTGTTTAATTTGTTTAATAATTTCCTCAATCATCTTCTTTTGTTCTTTGTTTATACTATTCTCTTTATCAAGTTCTTTAGGTTTTCTCTTACTAGTTTCTTGATTTTTAATCGCATATCCCAATTTAGTTTTCCATTTATTCACTTTATTTTCATCAAATAATGTATCATTCTCTAAGAGTTCTAGATCACATGTGATATAATAGTTATCGTCTTTCTTCGTCATTAGTATTAATTGCTCATCTTTTTGCTCATTCATATCTATGTTTTTATGTTCATTCTCAAGTTTTTGGGTTTCCCAAGATTTTGATTCATCAACTATTTTCTCTTGATTATTCATTGATCTCTTAATTTCTTGATTAACAATTTTATCATCCGTATGTTTCTTTGGTCGCCATTGATATATTTGTGTCATTCTTAGTTTTCTTGGTTTTGATTTTGTTTGTTCAAAAAGTTTTTTCATTCCCCCTCGACGTAACTTTAAGCGTAAAGGGGCATGAGTATGGACATCACATATTTTCTTCCCAAGTTGACAAACTATTTGATGTTTGCATGCATGTTCAAAGGCAATACAATTATCATAGGTATGACCGATTTGGTCACACCAAAAACATCGAATAATGCGTTTTCGCATCTTATTTGATTTTTTTGGTATTATCCTAGGAGTAGGTTTTCTAAGATCACATGAAGGTGTTTGATCAGGCATGTATGTAGACAATTATGGACTCTTACTTCATGTTCTTGATTAAGTTTCAATCCTTGCATTTGTTTAGATAATATTTCATACTTCTGGTTTATTTCTTGAATCTCAGCATTCATTTCCTCTTTCCAAGTTCTAAGACAAGTTGATAATACTGATAGACTCTCTGCCATAACATTGATCGAATCATTTAGAGTCAAAATCACTCTAAATTTCTTTTGTATAGCTTCATTTGCCTTGTTTTGCATGTCTATGAATTTATCTTCCCATTTTCTCAAGTGTTCATCCATCAATGCGTTCACATATGCTTCATCAATAACAATGCTCTTGGAATTATGCTCTTTAATTTCAAGAGATTCTTTACATTGATTTAGATTGTTCATGTTTGTATGCTGTTTTTGTTTACTCATGACTCACGCTTGAATATCAAAGAAGCACCAGATAAACGGAAAACAAGCTATGAGTTTATACACATATCAAACATACATTACTTGGAATTGATTTGAGAAAGAAGTTCAAAAATCATGCACCTGAGCTACGACGCCGAATCTTCACGTTGGGTTCACCAAATGTCGGCGCGAAAGGGACGGTCGGAGGATCAAGGCGACCGCCAGAAATACGGCGCACGCCGGGTGCTTGGAGGAATCTCAGGTGATTGAAACTCAACTCATGAAACCTCAAAGCTTCAACTCCAACACTCAGTTACTGATTAAGAATGTTTCATCTAGAATTGGTAAATCAATACTTCAAAAATAAGATGTTCATTCTCAAGATGCAAAGATAGTCCTTTCATGCAGAAGCTCGAGCAAATACAAAAAAATATTGGAGTAAGAATCACTCACTGATAAGAACTCAGAACATAGCACTTGCTAACTTAACAATTAGCAATTACTAGTCCTATAAGATATGAAAACGTTTACTATGTCTCTTACCTGATGATAGACATGCCATTGTAAAAAAACAAAAAAACAAATACTTTATCGTTCAAGCAATGTATCTCAGACATATGCTATTACGCTTCGTTGAATATTTATCATATACAACTTTGTGCTGATCGACAAAGCATTGGCATCCATAGACCATTACGACTGTGAGCGAATGTAGAAAGGGATATTTCAGATTTTCAACAGCTATGCCATTGTTTAGCCGTACTCCTGTCAGTCCGCAAAGATCTTGACAAGCTGCTCCAAGGATTTTAAGCAAGCTTGCACACAGATGCAGATCGTCGAATAGATGGATCAATATGAAAAAAGGAAAACGAAGTCTTCGCATCTACAGCTAGCTTAGAACAGGTTTGTTCCCCTCTGTACTCAAAGTTTACAATGTTTGACAATTGCGATAAGCCTCAGATCTAAATAATTGATGTCGCATAAACACGAAAAACAGAACTTGAATGACCTCTACACTACTGAGAAGAAACGACGATTCAGAACGCAAAGATGCGTGAACTGCAAAAAAAGTTAAAAGATATCATAAACCTTTAAGTAAATTGCCAATATGTGGCGCATCCAATCTGGTATGATTCACTCTGATCATTTCTAAAACCTTCAATAACATCAGCTTAGCCCTTCACCTTCAGTTGGAAGCTCGCTTCCAAAGTTTTCTTCCAGCCTGTGTAATTGCCATACAGAACTGCGAGTTGTAATTCCTTCAATTAGATTGTCCAAAAGTATATACTATTCAAGAACTCCAAAATCGAAGTTGCAGAGAACTGTCAGCTTCGATCTGGGATAGCGTCCTCTTTAAGTTTGCTGATAAGATGTTTGCCAGCAGATTAAAACAAAACAAGCTCAAATCTTTGATTTCTATCAGAGATCCGCCCCCCCGAATTTCAGACGTTTGCTATTGAACTTCCACAGCGTTCATCTACTATTCAAGAACTCCAAAATCGAAGTTGCAGAGAACTGTCAGCTTCGATCTGGCATAGCGTCCTCTTTAAGTTTGCTGATAAGATGTTTGCCAGCAGATTAAAACAAAACAAGCTCAAATCTTTGATTTCTATCAGAGATCCGCCACCCCGAATTTCAGACATTTGCTATTGAATTTCCACAGCGTTCATCTCATTAGTGTAGACACAGCAATTCCTGAACAGCACTTCAGAATTGGCGTCAGTCTTCAGAGCTTCATAATGTGTTTTGTTTTTTTTGAATGCGTTGATCAAGAGAATTGTTTGATTTCTTTTGAATTTAGCAGATAATGCGGGCACATCAACAAGTTGATAATGGCGAAATGTGCATATAAGCGCATATTTCAAAGAAAAGATGCAGATTTCAGGTTTCTCTTTAGAAGAGTGCGCCATCAAAGCTTTTTCGTGTCAAATTCATAGCAGCTCACGGTCGTTTTCCTAGTGTCGCCTGCAATTACCCCGATTCTCAGACTGCCACCCGCTTATTCGTGCAGGCACAAGATGGCTTTGTTTATGTCCCACCAGACTCTGACTCTTGAAGATGCTGAACAAGTTTGTCGAATTTCAGGAAAGAAAGTAAGTATTAGGATGTCAGAGTGAAATAGAGCAGAACATCAATATAGGGAGACGGAATCATCATCGAACATCATTCCACAGAAGTGCCACGCAGCGGTCTCTTTCAATCTTCCCTGTTCCCGCAACCACGTGATCTTCTTTACATGCAACCGTCCGCCGTTCTTTGTCAGAACATGCTTCTTCTAACTTCCAAACGTTGCATAGTTTTCAACAATCTGTTTAACGCTGTATACTAGAACAAGGGACTCAGAATAAAGACACAGTTCTCTTGGCTTCTCACACGCTTGATCTGCTCCATCCTGAAGAACCCCCCAATACTGTGTTTATGCTGCAAGAGATCGGAGAATAAAGAGAATGAAGTGCCAATGATTATCAAAGCATGGAGATCTCATGTCTTGCCCATACAATCCAAAAAAATAAAGATCAATATCCATCCAGAGAGGGAATCCTCCACAGCAGTCGCTTCCCCTCAAAAAAAACAACGTGATTCTCCGTAGAGCTCTCTAGAGTTCATCCTTGGACCTCCGAGCATCATACGTGTCAAAGCCTTTAAATCCGTTCCTTTGCTCTTTTCCTAGCGCTGTCAGACATGCCACTCTTTTTGTTGTACCTTTAACCGTGCTCCATCCTTTAGCCTTGAAATCTCTATGAACAAATGCGATCTCATACAACTTGACGCATTTAATGGTTCTAAAATTTGTTGGATCATTACTAAGAAAAGTCTTCAACTAAGAGTTTTGCTATGTCAGAGGTTCCAAGAATATATTGTGAAGAATAGCTTGTACATCATTTTAATGTCATATATAAATATTGCCAGAGAGTACACATCTGTGTAGCCATCACATAAGCAATCACTCTGCAGAGAAAAGCATGATGAAAAACAAAACCTCATTTGTTGTCTTTTGTGGAACCCCTTACTTTTCAAAGCTTCATTTAAATGTTGAGATGATGAATCATTCTATTGATTAGAGAGAGTCTGGTCAAGGAATGCAAGTAGAGATGAATATCTCTACAGCATTCACCCCCACCAAACCTGTGCTTCCTCCGGATGCAACAAACCTACAGATCAGAAAAGGCAATATCAAATTCTTTTGAAAGTTATTCATGACTCAAATGCAAATAGTCTATAAAAAATGCTTCTATCATTAGTACATCTTCTGATAGCAAAGAAAACTTATAAAATTATGTAATCTTGAATTTCAACCTTTTCGTTCAATGCATGAGTTGGAAAACAGGTTTTAGAAAGAAACTATAGAAGTCATTCAAATAGTGTTGGTACTAACTCTTCTATTAACTCTGTTCATAAGTAAAGCATATGTTATATAGACCTTCTATCCTCATCTCCTAGCCACTTGCCATTAAGATACAAAAAACTAACTCCCCTCTAGCATACATCCGCCTTATATAGCCCGCTTTTCAATTCAGAAGTGATTTCGACACCACAACTGATTTATTTGATTTTTTTCTTTCATCTCTTTTTTCATCATAATTTTTCTTTGTGTCATTTTTTTTTTCTCTTTTCATATGCAGCAACCATTAATGTACTACTTTCAATTTTTCTTCGCAACTTTTTTGATGAAGGGGAAAGGCTTAACCCCTAATCAGAGCAAAGGATCTAGAGGTAAGCTAAAGCAGGAACTAGGATCTCTTTAGCTAAATGGGTCAGATTTAAGGAAGCTTACCTATATAAAACAAGTCTACTACTACTAGGAGTTGCAAGTTAAGGGTTCCTTCAACTATTCATATGACAGCCATAGGTCTCTAATCCCTATCTTCTCTTCAAGCACATCCCTATTTTAGTGTAAATTCTACTTTTCATAATTTTAAGAGGTTTCTTAACCTATCTGACGATTGTACATATTCTAATTATGATAATGCATGAACTTTCATAATAAATTGAAACATAAATCAGGTTTAGAACTTTTTCACCTGATCTATATTGACTCCATCTTCAGCATCTTTTTAAGTTCATCAGAACTTTTGGCATAAAATCTTCAATTGCTTTGATCAATGCATCTTCGGAACCTGTAAGCAAACCATAAAGTAGAAGCTACAAAACAAGTAATCTTCATTATCATTTATCTTTCAAATAAAAATTCATATATTCTATTAGATTCATCTTCATCATGGCATAATTTTCATCATAAGAAAATCATAGTGGTTATAATCTATTATTGAAGAAATACTTGGTTCATCAATCAACTCCCAATCTTCATGCTAATCTTGAAAAATAACTCATCTCGAAAAACTTGTGAGAAACATATCTATTAGCAGACTTACACCAAATCTAGCAGTCCAAAATAAGACTTTTTGATATCTATTTTAATGGAGTATTCTAATTACTTCTTTTTAAAGATTTATAAGGTATTGATGATCTTTGCATATTTTGTTTAATTTGTTTAATAATTTCTTCAATCATCTTCTTTTGTTCTTTGTTTATACTATTCTCTTTATCAAGTTCTTTAGGTTTTCTCTAACTAGTTTCTTGATTTTTAATCGCATATCCCAATTTAGTTTTCCATTTATTCAGTTTATTTTGATCAAATAATGTATCATTCTCTGAGAGTTCTAGATCACATGTGATATAATAGTTATCGTCTTTCTTCGTCATTAGTATTAATTGCTCATCTTTTTGCTCATTCATATCTATGTTTTTATGTTGATTCTCAAGTTTTTGGGTTTCCCAAGATTTTGATTCATCAACTGTTTTCTCTTGATTATTCATTGATCTCTTAATTTCTTGATTAAAAATTTTATCATCCGTATGTTTCTTTGGTCGCCATTGATATATTTGTGTCATTCTTAGTTTTCTTGGTTTTGATTTTGTTTGTTCAAAAAGTTTTTTCATTCCCCCTCGACCTAAGTTTAAGCGTAAAGGGGCATGAGTATGGACATCACATATATTCTTCTCAAGTTGACAAACTATTTGATGTTTGCATGCATGTTCAAAGGCAATACAATTATCATAGGTATGACCGATTTGGTCACACCAAAAACATCAAATAATGCGTTTTTGCATCTTATTTGATTTTTTTGGTATTATCCTAGGAATAGGTTTTCTAAGATCACATGAAGGTGTTTGATCAGGCATGTATGTAGACAAATTATGGACTCTTACTTCATGTTCTTGATTAAGTTTCAATCCTTGCATTTGTTTAGATAATATTTCATACTTCTGGTTTATTTCTTGAATCTCAGCATTCATTTCCTCTTTCCAAGTTCTAAGACAAGTTGATAATACTGGTAGACTCTCTGCCATAACATTGATCGAATCATTTAGAGTCAAAATCACTCTAAATTTCTTCTGTATAGCTTCATTTGCCTTGTTTTGCATGTCTATGAATTTATCTTCCCATTTTCTCAAGTGTTCATCCATCAATGCGTTCACATATGCTTCATCAATAACAATGCTCTTGGAATTATGCTCTTTAATTTCAAGAGATTCTTTACATTGATTTAGATTGTTCATGTTTGTATGCTGTTTTTGTTTACTCATGACTCACGCTTGAATATCAAAGAAGCACCAGATAAATGAAAAACAAGCTATGAGTTTATACACATATCAAACATACATTACTTGGAATTGATTTGAGAAAGAAGTTCAGAAATCATGCACCTTAGCTACGACGCCGAATCTTCACGTCGGGTTCACCAAATGTCGACGCGAAAGGGACGGTCGGAGGATCAGGGCGACCGCCGGAAATACGGCGCACGCCCGGTGCTTGGAGCAATCTCAGGTGATTGAAACTCAACTCATGAAACCTCAAAGCTTCAACTCCAACACTCAGTTACTGATTAAGAATGTTTCATCTAGAATTGGTAAATCAATACTTCAAAAATAAGATGTTCATTCTCAAGATGCAAAGGTAGTCCTTTCATGCAAAAGCTCGAGCAAATACAAAAAAAATATTGGAGTAAGAATCACTCACTGATAAGAACTCAGAACATAGCACTTGCTAACTTAACAATTAGCAATTACTAGTGCTATAAGATATGAAAACGTTTACTACGTCTCTTACCTGATGATAGACATGCCATTGTAAAAAAACAAAAAAACAAATACTTTATCGTTCAAGCAATGTATCTCAAACATATGCTATTATGCTTCGTTGAATATTTATCATACACAACTTTGTGCTGATCGACAAAGCATTGGCATCCATAGACCATTACGACTATGAGCGAATGTAGAAAGGGATATTTCAGATTTTAAACAGCTATGCCATTGTTTAGCCGTACTCTTGTCAGTCCGCAAAGATCTTGACAAGCTGCTCCAAGGATTTTAAGCAAGCTTGCACACAGATGCAGATCGTCGAATAGATGGATCAATATGAAAAAAGGAAAACGAAGTCTTCGCATCTACAGCTAGCTTAGAAGAGGTTTGTTCCCCTCTATACTCAAAGTTTACAATGTTTGACAATTGCGATAAGCCTCAGATCTAAATAATTGATGTCACATAAACACGAAAAACAGAACTTGAATGACCTCTACACTACTGAGAAGAAACGACGATTCAGAACACAAAGATGCGTGATATGCAAAAAAAGTTAAAAGATATCATAAACCTTTAAGTAAATTGCCAATATGTGGCGCATCCAATCTGGTATGATTCACTCTGATCATTTCTAAAACCTTCAATAACATCAGCTTAGCCCTTCACCTTCAGTTGGAAGCTCGCTTCCAAAGTTTTCTTCCAGCCTGTGTAATTGCCATACAGAACTACGAGTTGCAATTCCTTTAATTAGATTGTCCAAAAGTATATACTATTCAAGAACTCCAAAATCGAAGTTGCAGAGAACTGTCAGCTTCGATCTGGGATAGCGTCCTTTATAAGTTTGTTGATAAGATGTTTGCCAGCAGATTAAAACAAAACAAGCTCAAATCTCTGATTTCTATCAGAGATCCGCCCCCTCGAATTTCAGACGTTTGCTATTGAAATTCCACAGCGTTCATCTCATTAGTGTAGACACAGCAATTCCTAAACAGCACTTCAGAATTGGCGTCAGTCTTGAGAGCTTCATAATGTGTTTTGTTTTTTTTGAATGCGTTGATCAAGAGAATTGTCTGATTTCTTTTGAATTTAGCAGATAACGCGGGTACATCAACAAGTTGATAATGGCGAAATGTGCATATAAGCGCATATTTCAAAGAAAAGGTGCAGATTTCAGGTTTCTCTTTAGAAGAGTGCGCCATCAAAGCTTTTCCGTGTCAAATACATAGCAGCTCACGGTCGTTTTCCTAGTGTCGTCTGCAATTACCCCGATTCTCAGACTGCCACCCGCTTATTCGTGCAGGCACAAGATGGCTTTGTTTATGTCCCACCAGACTCTGACTCTTGAAGATGCTGAACAAGTTTGTCGAATTTCAGGAAAGAAAGTAAGTATTAGGATGTCAGAGTGTAAATAGAGCAGAACATCAATATAGGGAGACGGAATCATCATTGAACATCATTCCACAGAAGTGCCACGTAGAGGTCTCTTTCAATCGTCCCTGTTCCCGCAACCGCGTGATCTTCTTTACATGCAACCGTCCGCCGTTCTTTGTCAGAACATGCTTCTTCTAACTTCCAAACGTTGCATATTTTTCAACAATCTGTTTAACGCTGTATACTAGAACAAGGGACTCAGAATAAAGACACAGTTCTCTTGGCTTCTCACACGCTTGATCTGATCCATCCTGAAGAACCCCCATATACTGTATTTATGCTGCAAGAGATCGGAGAATAAAGAGAATGAAGTGCCAATGATTATCAAAGCATGGAGATCTCATGTCTTGCCCATACAATCCAGAAAAATAAAGATCAATATCCATACAGAGAGGGAATCCTCCACAGCACTCGTTTCCCCTCCAAAAAAACAACGTGATTCTCCGTAGAGCTCTCTAGAGTTCATCCTTGGACCTCCGAGCATCATACATGTCAAAGCCTTTAAATCCGTTCCTTCGCTCTT
This sequence comes from Ceratopteris richardii, assembly GCA_020310875.1. Taxonomy (NCBI): domain Eukaryota; kingdom Viridiplantae; phylum Streptophyta; class Polypodiopsida; order Polypodiales; family Pteridaceae; genus Ceratopteris; species Ceratopteris richardii. The sequence continues at coordinate 130,500,266 of CM035419.1, forward strand.
TTCCTAGCGCTGTCAGACATGCCACTCTTTTTGTTGTACCTTAAACCGTGCTCCATCCTTTAGCCTTGAAATCTCTATGAACAGATGCGATCCCATACAACTTGACGCATTTAATGGTTCTAAAATTTGTTGGATCATTACTAAGCAAAGTCTTCAACTAAGAGTTTTGCTATGTCAGAGGTTCCAAGAAAATATTGTGAAGAATAGCTTGTACATCATTTTAATGTCATATATAAATATTGCCAGAGAGTACACATCTGTGTAGCCATCACATAAGCAATCACTCTGCAGAGAAAAGCATGATGAAAAACAAAACCTCATTTGTTGTCTTTCGTGGAACCCCTTACTTTCAAAGCTTCATTTAAATGTTGAGATGACGAATCATTCTATTGATTAGAGAGAGTTTGGTCAAGACATGCAAGTAGAGATGAATATCTCTATGACATTCACCCCCACCAAACTTGTGCTTCCTCCGGATGCAACAAACCTGCAGATCAGAAAAGGCAATATCAAATTCTTTTGAAAGTTATTCATGACTCAAATGCAAATAGTCTATAAAAAATGCTTCTATCATTAGTACATCTTCTGATAGCAAAGAAAACTTATAAAATTATGTAATCTTGAATTTCAACCTTTTTGTTCAATGCATGAGTTGGAAAACAGGTTATAGAAAGAAACTATAGAAGTCATTCAAATAGTGTTGGTACTAACTCTTCTATCAACTCTGTTCATAAGTAAACATATGTTATATAGGCCTTCTATCCTCATCTCCTAGCCACTTGCCATTAAGATACAAAAAACTAACTCCCCTCTAGCATACATCCGCCTTATATAGCCCGCTTTTCAATTCAGAAGTGATTTCGACACCACAACTGATTTATTTGATTTTTTTCTTTCATCTCTTTTTTCATCATAATTTTTCTTTGTGTCATTTTTTTTTTCTCTTTTCATATGCAGCAACCATTAATGTACTGCTTTCAATTTTTCTTCGCAACTTTTTTGATGAAGGGGAAAGGTTTAACCCCTAATCAGAGCAAAGGATCTAGAGGTAAGCTAAAGCAGGAACTAGGATCTCTTTAGCTAAATGGGTCAGATTTAAGGAAGCTTACCTATATAAAACAAGTCTACTACTAGGAGTTGCAAGTTAAGGGTTCCTTCAACTATTCATATGACAGCCATAGGTCTCTAATCCCTATCTTCTCTTCAAGCACATCCCTATTTTAGTGTAAATTCTACTTTTCATAATTTTAAGAGGTTTCTTAACCTATCTGACGATTGTACATATTCTAATTATGATAATGCATGAACTTTCATAATAAATTGAAACATAAATCAGGTTTAGAACTTTTTCACCTGATCTATATTGACTCCATCTTCAGCATCTTTTCAAGTTCATCAGAACTTTTGGCATAAAATCTTCAATTGCTTTGATCAATGCATCTTCGGAACCTGTAAGCAAACCATAAAGTAGAAGCTACAAAACAAGTAATCTTCATTATCATTTATCTTGCAAATAAAAATTCATATATTCTATTAGATTCATCTTCATCATGGCATAATTTTCATCATAAAAAAATCATAGTGGTTATAATCTATTATTGAAGAAAAACTTGGTTCATCAATCAACTCCCAATCTTCATGCTAATCCTGAAAAATAACTCATCTCGAAAAACTTGTGAGAAACATAATTATTAGTAGACTTATACCAAATCTAGCAGTCCAAAATAAGACTTTTTGATATCTATTTTAATGGAGTATTCTAATTACTTCTTTTTAAAAGATTTATAAGGTATTGATGATCTTTGCATATTTTGTTTAATTTGTTTAATAATTTCCTCAATCATGTTCTTTTGTTCTTTGTTTATACTATTCTCTTTATCAAGTTCTTTAGGTTTTCTATGACTAGTTTCTTGATTTTTAATCGCATATCCCAATTTAGTTTTCCATTTATTCACTTTATTTTGATCAAATAATGTATCATTCTCTAAGAGTTCTAGATCACATGTGATATAATAGTTATCGTCTTTCTTCGTCATTAGTATTAATTGCTCATCTTTTTGCTCATTCATATCTATGTTTTTATGTTCATTCTCAAGTTTTTGGGTTTCCCAAGATTTTGATTCATCAACTGTTTTCTCTTGATTATTCATTGATCTCTTAATTTCTTGATTAACAATTTTATCATCCGTATGTTTCTTTGGTCGCCATTGATATATTTGTGTCATTCTTAGTTTTCTTGGTTTTGATTTTGTTTACTACGTCTCTTACCTGATGATAGGCATGCCATTGTAAAAAAACAAAAAAACAAATACTTTATCGTTCAAGCAATGTATCTCAAACATATGCTATTAGGCTTCGTTGAATATTTATCATATACAACTTTGTGCTTATCGATAAAGCATTGGCATCCATACACCATTACGACTGTGAGCGAATGTAGAAAGGGATATTTCAGATTTTAAACAGCTATGCCATTGTTTAGCCGTACTCCTGTCAATCCGCAACGATCTTGACAAGCTGCTCGAAGGATTTTAAGCAAGCTTGCACACAGATGCAGATCGTCGAATAGATGGATCAATATGAAAAAAGGAAAACGAAGTCTTCGCATCTACAGCTAGCTTAGAACAGGTTTGTTCCCCTCTGTACTCAAACTTTACAATGTTTGACAATTGCGATAAGCCTCAGATCTAAATAATTGATGTCGCATAAACACGAAAAACAGAACTTGAATGACCTCTACACTACTGAGAAGAAACGACGATTCAGAACGCAAAGATGCGTGAAATGCAAAAAAAGTTAAAAGATATCATAAACCTTTAAGTAAATTGCCAATATGTGGCCCATCCAATCTGGTATGATTCACTCTGATCATTTCTAAAACCTTCAATAACATCAACTTAGCCCTTCACCTTCAGTTGGAAGCTCGCTTCCAAAGTTTTCTTCCAGCCTGTGTAATTGCCATACAGAACTGCGAGTTGTAATTCCTTCAGTTAGATTGTCCAAAAGTATATACTATTCAAGAACTCCAAAATCGAAGTTGCAGAGAACTATCAGCTTCGATCTGGGATAGCGTCCTCTTTAAGTTTGCTGATAAGATGTTTGCCAGCAGATTAAAACAAAACAAGCTCAAATCTTTGATTTCTATCAGAGATCCGCCCCCTCGAATTTCAAACGTTTGCTATTGAACTTCCACAGCATTCATCTCATTAGTGTAGACACAGCAATTCCTAAACAGCACTTGAGAATTTGCGTCAGTCTTCAGAGCTTCATAATGTGTTTTGTTTTTTTTGAATGCGTTGATCAAGAGAATTGTCTGATTTCTTTTGAATCTAGCAGATAATGCGGGTACATCAACAAGTTGATAATGGCGAAATGTGCATATAAGCGCATATTTCAAAGAAAAGGTGTAGTTTTCAGGTTTCTCTTTAGAAGAGTGCGCCATCAAAGCTTTTCCGTGTCAAATTCATAGCAGCTCACGGTCGTTTTCCTAGTGTTGCCTGCAATTACCCCGATTCTCAGACTGCCACCCGCTTATTCGTGCAGGCACAAGATGGCTTTGTTTATGTCCCACCAGACTCTGACTCTTGAAGATGCTGAACAAGTTTGTCGAATTTCAGGAAAGAAAGTAAGTATTAGGATGTCAAAGTGTAAATAGAGCAGAACATCAATATAGGGAGACGGAATCATCATCGAACATCATTCCACAGAAGTGCCACGTAGAGGTCTCTTTCAATCTTCCCTGTTCCCGCAACCGCGTGATCTTCTTTACATGCAACCGTCTGCCGTTCTTTGTCAGAACATGCTTCGTCTAACTTCCAAACGTTGCATAGTTTTCAACAATCTGTTTAATGCTGTATACTAGAACAAGGGACTCAGAATAAAGACACAGTTCCCTTGGCTTCTTACATGCTTGATCTGCTCCATCTTGAAGAACCCCCCAATACTGTGTTTATGCTGCAAGAGATTGGAGAATAAAGAGAATGAAGTGCCAATGATTATCAAAGCATGGAGATCTCATGTCTTGCCCATACAATCCAGAAAAATAAAGATCAATATCCATTCAGAGAGGGAATCCTCCACAGCAGTCGCTTCCCCTCCAAAAAAACAACGTGATTTTCCATAGAGCTCCCTAGATTTCATCCTTGGACCTCCGAGCATCATACGTGTCAAAGCCTTTAAATCCGTTCCTTCGCTCTTTTCCTAGCGCTGTCAGACATGCCACTCTTTTTATTGTACCTTTAACCGTGCTCCATCCTTTAGCCTTGAAATCTCTATGAACAGATGCGATCTCATACAACTTGACGCATTTAATGGTTCTAAAATTTGTTGGATGAAAAAACAAAACCTCATTTGTTGTCTTTCGTGGAACCCCTTACTTTCAAAGCTTCATTTAAATGTTGAGATGACGAATCATTCTATTGATTAGAGAGAGTTTGGTCAAGACATGCAAGTAGAGATGAATATCTCTACGACATTCACCCCCACCAAACCTGTGCTTCCTCCGGATGCAACAAACCTGCAGATCAAAAAAGGCAATATCAAATTCTTTTGAAAGTTATTCATGACTCAAATGCAAATAGTCTATAAAAAATGCTTCTATCATTAGTACATCTTCTGATAGCAAAGAAAACTTATAAAATTATGTAATCTTGAATTTCAACCTTTTCGTTCAATGCATGAGTTGGAAAATAGGTTTTAGAAAGAAACTATAGAAGTCATTCAAATAGTGTTGGTACTAACTCTTCTATTAACTCTGTTCATAAGTAAAGCATATGTTATATAGGCCTTCTATCCTCATCTCCTAGCCACTTGCCATTAAGATACAAAAAACTAACTCCCCTCTAACATACATCTGCCTTATATAGCCCGCTTTTCAATTCAGAAGTGATTTCGACATCACAACTGATTTATTTGATTTTTTTCTTTCATCTCCTTTTTCATCATAATTTTTCTTTGTGTCATTTTTTTTTTCTCTTTTCATATGCAGCAACCATTAATGTACTGCTTTCAATTTTTCTTTGCAACTTTTTTGATGAAGGGAAAAGGCTGAACCCCTAATCAGAGCAAAGGATCTAGAGGTAAGCTAAAGCAGGAACTAGGATGTCTTTAGCTAAATGGGTCAGATTTAAGGAAGCTTACCTATATAAAACAAGTCTACTACTACTAGGAGTTGCAAGTTAAGGGTTCCTTCAACTATTCATATGATAGCCATAGGTCTCTAATCCCTATCTTCTCTTCAAGCACATCCCTATTTTAGTGTAAATTCTACTTTTCATAATTTTAAGAGGTTTCTTAACCTATCTGACGATTGTACATATTCTAATTATGATAATGCATGAACTTTCATAATAAATTGAAACATAAATCAGGTTTAGAACTTTTTCACCTGATCTATATTGACTCCATCTTCAACATCTTTTTAAGTTCATCAAAACTTTTGGCATAAAATCTTCAATTGCTTTGATCAATGCATCTTCGGAACCTGTAAGCAAACCATAAAGTAGAAGCTACAAAACAAGTAATCTTCATTATCATTTATCTTGCAAATAAAAATTCATATATTCTATTAGATTCATCTTCATCATGGCATAATTTTCATCATAAGAAAATCATAGTGGTTATAATCTATTATTGAAGAAAAACTTGGTTCATCAATCAACTCCCAATCTTCATGCTAATCCTGAAAAATAACTCATCTCGAAAAACTTGTGAGAAACATAATTATTAGCAGACTTATACCAAATCTAGCAGTCCAAAATAAGACTTTCTGATATCTATTTTAATGGAGTATTCTAATTACTTCTTTTTAAAAGATTTATAAGGTATTGATGATCTTTGCATATTTTGTTTAATTTGTTTAATAATTTCCTCAATCATCTTCTTTTGTTCTTGGTTTATACTATTCTCTTTATCAAGTTCTTTAGGTTTTCTCTGACTAGTTTCTTGATTTTTAATCGCATATCCCAATTTAGTTTTCCATTTATTCACTTTATTTTGATCAAAAAATGTATCATTCTCTAAGAGTTCTAGATCACATGTGATATAATAGTTATCGTCTTTCTTCGTCATTAGTATTAATTGCTCATCTTTTTTCTCATTCATATCTATGTTTTTATGTTGATTCTCAAGTTTTTGGGTTTCCCAAGATTTTGATTCATCAACTGTTTTCTCTTGATTATTCATTGATCTCTTAATTTCTTGATTAACAATTTTATCATCCGTATGTTTCTTTGGTCGCCATTGATATATTTGTGTCATTCTTAGTTTTCTTGGTTTTGATTTTGTTTGTTCAAAAAGTTTTTTCATTCCCCCTCGACCTAAGTTTAAGTGTAAAGGGGCATGAGTATGGACATCACATATTTTCTTCCCAAGTTGACAAACTATTTGATGTTTGCATGCATGTTCAAAGGCAATACAATTATCATAGGTATGACCGATTTGGTCACACCAAAAACATCGAATAATGCGTTTTCACATCTTATTTGATTTTTTTGGTATTATCCTAGGAATAGGTTTTCTAAGATCACATGAAGGTGTTTGATCAGGCATGTATGTAGACAAATTATGGACTCTTACTTCATGTTCTTGATTAAGTTTCAATCCTTGCATTTGTTTAGATAATATTTCATACTTCTGGTTTATTTCTTGAATCTCAGCATTCATTTCCTCTTTCCAAGTTCTAAGACAAGTTGATAATACTGGTAGACTCTCTGCCATAACATTGATCGAATCATTTAGAGTCAAAATCACTCTAAATTTCTTCTGTATAGCTTCATTTGCCTTGTTTTGCATGTCTATGAATTTATCTTCCCATTTTCTCAAGTGTTCATCCATCAATGCGTTCACATATGCTTCATCAATAACAATGCTCTAGGAATTATGCTCTTTAATTTCAAGAGATTCTTTACATTGATTTAGATTGTTCATGTTTGTATGCTGTTTTTGTTTACTCATGACTCACGCTTGAATATCAAAGAAGCACCAGATAAACGGAAAACAAGCTATGAGTTTATACACATATCAAACATACATTACTTGGAATTGATTTGAGAAAGAAGTTTAGAAATTATGCACTTGAGCTGCGACGCCGAATCTTCACGTCGGGTTCACCAAATGTCGACGCGAAAGGGACGGTCGGAGGATCAAGGCGACCGCCGGAAATACGGCGCACGTCGGGTGCTTGGAGCAATCTCAAATGATTGAAACTCAACTCATGAAACCTCAAAGCTTCAACTCCAACACTCAGTTACTGATTAAGAATGTTTCATCTAGAATTGGTAAATCAATACTTCAAAAATAAGATGTTCATTCTCAAGATGCAAAGGTAGTCCTTTCATGCAAAAGCTCGAGCAAATACAAAAAAAATATTGGAGTAAGAATCACTCACTGATAAGAACTCAGAACATAGCACTCGCTAACTTAACAATTAGCAATTACTAGTCCTATAAGATATGAAAATGTTTACTACGTCTCTTACCTGATGATAGACATGCCATTGTAAAAAAACAAAAAAACAAATACTTTATCGTTCAAGCAATGTATCTCAAACATATGCTATTACGCTTCGTTGAATATTTATCATATACAACTTTGTGCTGATCGACAAAGCATTGGCATCCATAGACCATTACGACTGTGAGCGAATGTAGAAAGGGATATTTCAGATTTTAAATAGCTATGCCATTGCTTAGCCGTACTCCTGTCAGTCCACAAAGATCTTGACAAGCTGCTCCAAGGATTTTAAGCAAGCTTGCACACAGATACAGATCGTCGAATAGATGGATCAATATGAAAAAAGGAAAACGAAGTCTTTGCATCTACAGCTAGCTTAGAACAGGTTTGTTCCCCTCTGTACTCAAAGTTTACAATGTTTGACAATTGCGATAAGCCTCATATCTAAATAATTGATGTCGCATAAACACGAAAAACAGAACTTGAATGACCTCTACACTACTGAGAAGAAACGACGATCCAGAATGCAAAGATGCGTGAAATGCAAAAAAAGTTAAAAGATATCATAAACCTTTAAGTAAATTGCCAATATGTGGCGCATACAATCTGGTATGATTCACTCTCATCATTTCTAAAACCTTCAATAACATCAGCTTAGCCCTTCACCTTCAGTTGGAAGCTCGCTAAGTTTTCTTCCAGCCTGTGTAATTGCCATACAGAACTGCGAGTTGTAATTCCTTCAATTAGATTGTCCAAAAGTATATTCTATTCAAGAACTCCAAAATCGAAGTTGCAGAGAACTGTCAGCTTCGATCTGGGATAGCGTCCTCTTTAAGTTTGTTGATAAGATGTTTGCCAGCAGATTAAAACAAAACAAGCTCAAATCTTTGATTTCTATCAGAGATCCGCCCCCCCGAATTTCAGACGTTTGCTATTGAACTTCCACAGCGTTCATCTCATTAGTGTAGACACAGCAATTCCTGAACAGCACTTCAGAATTGGCGTCAGTCTTCAGAGCTTCATAATGTGTTTTGTTTTTTTTGAATGCGTTGATCAAGAGAATTGTTTGATTTCTTTTGAATTTAGCAGATAATGCGGGTACATCAACAAGTTGATAATGGCGAAATGTGCATATAAGCGCATATTTCAAAGAAAAGGTGTAGATTTCATGTTTCTCTTTAGAAGAGTGCGCCATCAAAGCTTTTCCGTGTCGAATTCATAGCAGCTCACGGTCGTTTTCCTAGTGTCGCCTCCAATTACCCCGATTCTTAGACTGCCACCCGCTTATTCGTGCAGGCACAAGATGACTTTGTTTATGTCCCACCAGACTCTGACTCTTGAAGATGCTGAACAAGTTTGTCGAATTTCAGGAAAGAAAGTAAGTATTAGGATGTCAGAGTGTAAATAGAGCAGAACATGAATATAGGGAGACGGAATCATCATCGAACATCATTCCACAGAAGTGCCACGCAGAGGTCTCTTTCAATCTTCCCTGTTCCCGCAACCGCGTGATCTTCTTTACATGCAACCGTCTGCCGTTCTTTGTCAGAACATGCTTCTTCTAACTTCCAAACGTTGCATAGTTTTCAACAATCTGTTTAACGTTGTATACTAGAACAAGGGACTCAGAATAAAGACACAGTTCTCTTGGCTTCTCACACGCTTGATCTGCTCCATCGTGAAGAACCCCCCAATACTGTGTTTATGCTGCAAGAGATCGGAGAATAAAGAGAATGAAGTGCCAACGATTATCAAAGCATGGAGATCTCATGTCTTGCCCATACAATCCAGAAAAATAAAGATCAATATCCATCCAGAGAGGGAATCCTCCACAGTAGTCGCTTCCCCTCCAAAAAAACAACGTGATTCTCCGTAGAGCTCTCTAGAGTTCATCCTTGGACCTCCGAGCATCATACGTGTCAAAGCCTTTAAATCCGTTCCTTCGCTCTTTTCCTAGCGCTGTCAGACATGCCACTCTTTTTGTTGTACCTTTAACCGTGCTCCATCCTTTAGCCTTGAAATCTCTATGAACAGATGCGATCTCATACAACTTGACGCATTTAATGGTTCTAAAATTTGTTGGGTCATTACTAAGCAAAGTCTTCAACTAAGAGTTTTGCTATGTCAGAGGTTCCAAGAATATATTGTGAAGAATAGCTTGTACATCATTTTCATGTCATATATAAATATTGCCAGAGAGTACACATCTGTGTAGCCATCACATAAGCAATCACTCTGTAGAGAAAAGCATGATGAAAAACGAAACCTCAAATTTTGTTGTCTTTCGTGGAACCCCTTACTTTCAAAGCTTCATTTAAATGTTGAGATGATGAATCATTCTATTGATTAGAGAGAGTTTGGTCAAGACATGCAAGTAGAGATGAATATCTCTACGACAGCGTGAAGGTAGAAGACCTCAAAATCTATTTTGAGCCCGCATGGTGGGGCCCACAAATAGACCATACTAGTTTCAAAAACTGTAACTTGTATTATGTTTGGCAACACTCATATATTCGAGATCCAGAATTCCAAGCGATTCTGTGTACTGTTGATACACGAAATTTGTGTTTTTTTGAGTTCGAATTGTCACGTCATAGTGTGACAGTGTTCAAGCAGAAGTGTTGCTTGTAGTGTTTTGCAGTTTTGTGAATTGCTCCAGAAATGGAAAATGCAGATGGAATGAGTCATCTTATGAGTGATAAGCTAGACAAGAACAACTTCCATGCTTGTAGATTTAGAATGAAAAATTAGCCGATGGGAAAAGGCTACTGCAAGTACGTCGAAGGAGAGAAGGAAAATGCTCTGCAGTTGCCAAAGAGGAATCAGACTACTACACAATTAAGAGCATATGAGGAATGGAATCAAGTAGCACGAAAGGTAATGTATTGTCTATCTGTTAGCATACAAGATAGCATGATTGGAAACATACAGGATGCCAAGACTCCGAAAGAAGCTTGGAACAGTTTGGTCACTTTGTATGAGACCAATACAAAGGCACAAAAATTGCAACTCAAGAATAAGCTGCATACATTGGAGAAAAAGATCATGTGGGTAAGTGACTACACTCTAAAAATCAAAAGCATATGTGAGTCACTTGCATCGATTGGCATGAATGTAGATGATGATGATAAGGTGGAAGTGTGCCTTCGTGGTTTGGGAGCTGCATATAAGCAGTTCATAGCCTTTATACAGACTAGAGAAAATATTCCAAATTTTGTTGATTTGGTATCCATGCTGATTATTGAAGAAAAAAATCTTGGTGAGGATTCAAACCCCAAGGAAAGCCCAATTCTAAGCAGGTATTCTCCTCTAGCAGAGGAAGAGGCAGAGCTAAAGGTTTCAGAAGTGGAAGAGGAAACAATAACCAAGACCAAGGTCAACAATAGAATCATGCAGGAGGAAGAGGACAGTTTCAAGGTAGGGGGAGCCAAAGACGCCGTAGAAATTTCCAAAGAAATGATTCAGGTAATGACAATAAAGGATGCTAGAATTGTGGTAAACTTGGACACTTTGGATGTGATTGCAGGTTGAAGAATTAAAATAACAGAAAGCAGTAGAATAACTATGCATCCACAAGTGCAGATGATTCTGAGAAGCTATTCATGGTTCAACATCACAGGATGAATACAATGTCTGATGGTGTTTCAAAATCGAATGATAATGTCTAGTATGTTGATTCAGGTGCTTCAAATCACATGACCAGTCATGCAGAATGGTTTAGTACTTTGCAAAAATCGCCAGTTCTTGGATATGTTGAAACATGTGATGAAACATCACATCCTATTGAGCATACAAGAAACATAGCACTATCTATGGAGGATGGAAAGGTAAAAAATCTTGCTAATGTGCCACATGTTCCAAATATAACAAAGAATCTAGTTTTTGTTGGGAAAATGGTTGACCGGGGATTACAAGTCAGGTTCAATGTTGATGGATTATATGTCGAAGAGTACAAGCAAGATGGACGATTGGTTGCCAAAGGAAACAAAGTGGGTAGGATGCTCACCTTAAATGTGAAGATTCCTGTTCGCAAAAGGTGTAGGAGTTATTGTAGATATAGAGATGTGGCACAAACGGATTGGACATGCAAACTTGTAAAGGCTGAAATTGATGCAGTCAAAGGAGATTGTCCATGGACTTCCAATCTCAAAGTTGCAAAAATGCAAAAGGTATGTGTAGCATGTCAATTTGGAAAACAAGCAAGAGCATCATTTCCACATGACAAGCATGTTAGTGAGAACATACTAGAAATAGTACATATAGATGTTTGGGGTCTAGCAAAGACCGCATCTATGGGCGGTTGCAGGTTTTATGTTACTTTCATTCATGACCTTAAACAAAAAGTGTGGGTCTATTTCAAGAGAAGAGTGACGTATTCACTCACTTTCAAAGCTATGGTGGAAAAGTGGACATGTAAGTATATTATGAAATTTAGATCTGATGGAGGAGGTGAATACATATCAAATGAGTTCAGCAATTTTCCAAAAAGTCATGGAATTCGACGTCAGTTTTCATGTAGGTACACACCACAATAGAATGGTATGGGTGAATGCAAAAATAGACATATTGCAGAAATAGCGAGAGCCTTGATGGCTGAAAAGAATATGCCTCATTGTTATTGGGTAGAAGCTGTGCATATGGCTATATACATCATGAACAAAACTCCAACTACCACTGTACATCAAGTTACACCTGAAGAGAAGCTTATAGGTAAAAATCCAAACTTATCACATATGAAAGTTTTTTGTTGTATTGCATATACACATGTTCTAGATGAGTTGAGGATGAAGCTTGATCCAAAAGAGAAAAATGTGTCTACATTGGATAATCCCTTGATCAAAAGGGGTACAAATGTTATAACCCACTCACATGATAGGTGAAGGTGAGCAGAGATGTGGTATTTGATGAAATGTCCAGCTTCTATATAGATGCCAAAGAAGGACTGAATCTTGAACTAAATGACAAAGAAAATGCTAAAAATTCAAGTGTAGAATCTCAAGTTTTGAGTGGACTGGATGCATCACCCAGCAATAGTTCCAACTCAAATCCATCGAGTGGAAGATTGCGTGGAAATTTCACTCTAGAAAATTCATCAAATATATCCAAGAAAGGTAAAGAAAAACTTTCTATTGGTAGTAAAACATGTGCAGGTTTTGAAGACGTTGATGGAGATTCAAGCGATTGAGGAAAGAGCCTTGATGAGGAACTTGGATTGCCCTCTATGAAGGCTCTAGAAGTAAGAAGGGCACATGCATATGATATAAGGATAAGTGACCTAGGATCAGGAAGATCTGGGAGGATGCAGAATTTAGTGCAATGATTGACGTATGACAATTATATGGGTCGTCGTTGTGCCTACATGACCAAGGTAATACAAGATGGTAAACCTTCTTGTTTTGAAAATGCAATTGGAAATGTAGATTGGGAAAAAGATATGTATGAGGAGATGCCTGCACTTTATGGAAAGATACATGGAAGCTGGTTCCATTGCCGCAACGAAAGAAACCCATAGGCTACAAATGTGTTTACAAGGTAAAGCATAATGTTGATGGTAGCATAAGCACATATAAAGCACAATTGGTAGCTAAAGGATATGCATAGACATATGGCATTGATTATGAGAAAACATTCAGACCTCTAGCTAAAATGTCAACTGTCAGAACACTTGTTGCATTAGCTACAGCAAAAGGATGGACTTGATGGAGGAATGCTTTCTTACATGGTGAGTTACAGGAAGAAGTATACATGGACCAGCCACAAGGATATGAAGATTCAAAACATCCACAATGTTTGCAGGTTGCAAAAGGCTTTGTATGGGCTGAATCAAGCTCCTCGTGCATGACATGCAAGGATTGCTGATTACTTAACCAACATTGGGTTTTCTATGTGTGATGTAGATCATTCACTATATGCAAGGAAGGCTGATGATGGCATCAAGATTGTGGCTATTTATGTTGATGACCTGATTGTAGGTGGTGATAATGAAGAAAGCATCAAAGATGTAAAGCAACTTTTTATGCAGGAATCTGACATGAAAGATCTTGGTGTGCTGTGTTATTTCTTGGGCATTGAATTTATACATACAGAAACAAGTATATGGATGTCATAAAGGCAATATGCCTTGAATATGCTGCAAAAGTATGGTATGGCTGATTGTAAGTGAATTTCTATGCCATTAGTGTGAAGAGATGGATAGGTATGTGCTTGCAGATGAAGAGGTGTTGCAAAATCCTTGATCTACACCAGCCAAATGAACTCCAGGAGTATATGGTGGGCCCTTTTAGCTTTCCAATGGATGTATTAGACACCCCATGTACCTTGGAAGATCACTCTCAAAAAGATAGATCAAAATAGATAAGTTGGAGTTAGCTCACAGGTGAAAACTTGCTATTTTGGTTCATACACCTGTCCACTGTTTTGCATAATTCTCTGAGCACAGCAGCAATTAGCTTAATTCCTCTTGGTTAAGTCTAGTTAACTTAAAGAGCTAACTTTCAAGAGTAATCTCATCAAAAATAATAAACCACATACTGAGAATGAGTTTTAACAAGTGATGACATCATCCCGATTTTCATGGGCTGCTATAGTTTGAGACCAGTGAGCAGAAAAATAAACATAACTCAAAATTTAGGAATCCAATGATTATGAAAATTTTTATGGTTATACTAGACATTAAGCTGAATTCAAAAAGCTTTAAATCATTGCATTTGGATAAGTAACCACTGAGAAATGACTCTGACAAGGTGAGTGAAAAAATCGGGTACCTGACAGAGAAGTGAAGATGAACAGACACTGTTGACTTCAACTGAATATAACTGAAGATTGCAACATCCAAATGACATGAAAATTTGTGAACATATATTAGACTTATAGAGGTAACTTTACCAAATTAAATCACTGAAAATGATGCACCAAGCGTAGAGAAAACATCTCTACAATCTGACTGAGAAAACTGAGAGTAATGGCAGTGAGTAGTACACTTCACAAGAACATGGAAATATGAACTCAAATAATCATGAAAATGAAATTATATTGCTTGTACAATACAATGACTTACTGATACATATGCGTGCCTTGTAATCACACCTTGATATGGCATAAAGCTCAGCTCTTGGAGGTCTTCACATAGGTCTCTCTAACCAGGACTAAAACTGCCATCTATTTATAGTTGAGTTTGGGAGGATAACTTCCCTCAATCACTCTCCAATCAATCAATGATTGATTTGATTATCTACCTACCACAAATCACGAATTCGTGGCTCCTCTTTCCCTTTTTGGTCATGTGGACTCAACCACTTAAGATTCTCTTACTTTTACATTAAGTAAACTCTTCAAAAAATTACAAGAGGTAGTTCACAAGTGAACTTTACATAGTCTTCATTTTAAGGCCTCTTCTATGACTTTGTGGGACTCAAGCCAATACTTAGGCTTGTCATAGACTTGCTCCAACAGCTCCCCCTCAAGCCAAGTATGCTTGAGGTCTTCAATCTTCCAAGATTACTTGCAAACCAATCATAGCCTTGAATTTGAAAAGCTTTGTACCATCCAATGCTTTGGTTAGAATATCTGCACATTGTTGATGAGTGGACACATATGATATTTGAATCTCTTTGCTTAGAACCTTCTCTCGTACATTGTGATAATGAACTTCAATATGTTTAGTCCTTGCATGAAAAATAGGACTAGAAGCCAAGTGAATAGAACTCATATTGTCACAAATAATAGTTGGAGTTCCAAACTCCAATCCAATATCTTTGAATAATGTCTTCATCCACATAGCTTCCTGAGTAGCTATGGCAAGACCTCTATATTCAGCTTCAGTAGAAGAGAGAGAAACTGTGGGTTGCTTCTTGGATGACCATGAAATAAGCTTTGAACCTGCAAAGGTAAGATAACCTGAAGTGCTCCTTCTATCTTCCTTGGAGCCAGCCCAATCTGCATCAGAAAATAGCTTCAAACCTAAATCAGATACATAAGGATAATAAAGTCCTTCATTTATGGTTCCTTTGAGATACTTGAGAATCCTTTTGGCAGCATCCATATGTGGTTTCCTTGGTGTGTGCATAAATTGACTTAGCACACTCACATTGTAACATATATCTACTCTTGTCAATGTGGCATAGTTGAGACTACCCACTAGACTTTGATATGATGTGATGTCCTCTATGAGTTCACCTTCATGTGAGCTCAATTTGTGATTGACCTCCATTGGAGTACCTGCAATCTTACAATCTTGCATCTAGAATTTTGCCAACATGTCCTTAATGTACTTTCTTTGAGTGAGAAACAAACCATGATCTTTGTAGACAACTTCCAAACCTAGGAAGTAGGTAAGTGAACCCAAATCACTTATCTTGAACTCTTCTCTCATCTGATCTTTGATCTTCTTCATACCATCTGCATCAGTTCTTGTCAATATAATATCATCTACATATACACATAGGTAGATGACCTCAGAATTACTCTTTTTAATAAAGAGTGAAGGATCTGCCTTGCTTGGTTGAAAGCCTTTGTCCTGCAAGAATGAAACAAGTCTGAAATTCCAAGCTCTTGGAGCTTGCTTGAGACAATACAATGCTTCGTTAAGTTTACACACATAATCAGCATAAACTTGATTCTCGAAACTAGGTGGTTGTGCCATATATACCTCTTCTGTTATCCAACCATTCAAGAATGCATTCTTTACATCTAGTTGAAGTATCTTCCAATTCTTGGAAGAGGCAATACTAAGCAAAACCCTAATAGTAGGCATCTTTGCGACAGGAGAGAAAGTCTCCTCATAATCAATTCCCTGATTTTGTGCAAAGCCTTTTGCTACAAGCCTTGCCTTATACCTGTTAATGGAACCATCAGAATTCTTCTTGAGTTTATAGACCCATCTTGAGCCTATTACCTTCATGGATGAAGTCTTGGGCACCAAATCCCAAGTGTTGTTTTCCTCAAGTGCTTCAATGTCTTCCTTCATTGCATGCTTCCATTCTGTTTTTGCTTTGGCCTCTTCAAATGATGATGGCTCCTCTTGGTTTATGTCCTGTGCTATGTAGATAGAATGTTTAGTTACTAATGAGGTGTCAAACCCATACCTTTCTGGTTTTTTCTTTTCCCTCATAGATCTTCTTAGGCCATGATGTGATGATTCTGCCTCATGTCCAAGTTCTTGCAATTTTGCTTTACCTTTAGACTTCCATGCTTTGATCTTTTCCATATGAGATTCTTCATCATCCTCCGAGGTGTCTTGTTCTTCAATCTTTGGTTGTTCTCTACCAAGCTTTGGAAAATCTCCTTCAAGATCATATGGTAAATTGACCTTCCTACATGAATCTTCATACCATGAATTGTTTTCATCAAAAACTACATCTCTGCTTACCAAGAACCTTTGTTGGTAGGGTTGTATAACCTGTAGCCCTTTTGATTGTTGTCATATCCAATAAATACACACCTTTCTGCCTTTGGATCCATCTTGCCTCTAACCTGTGAAGGAACATGAGCAAAAGCAATACATCCAAAAATTTTACAATGATCTAAGCTTGGTCTTCTTCCATTCCAAGCCTCATATGGAGTCATCCCATCAAGGGATTTTGAAGGCAACCTGTTAATCAAGTAAGTGGCTGTAGATACAGCCTCAGTCCATAAGTAATTAGGTAAATGCTTTTCATTTAACATAGACGTTGCAGCTTCAACAATTGTCCTATTCCTCCTTTCTGCCACTCCATTTTGCTCAGGAGTGTACCTTGTAGTTACCTCTCTTTTGATTCCTCTTTCTTGAAGAAAACAATCAAACTCATGGGAGAAGTATTCTCCCCCTCCATCCGACCTTAGCCTTTTTAGTGATTTACCTGTTTGATTCTCCACAAGAGCCAAATATCTTTTGAAACATGAAAAAACTTCATCTTTGTGTTTCATAAAGAATAGGATAGTCCATCTGCTGCAATCATCAATAAAGGAGACATAATACCTTGATCCAGATATTGAAGCTTCCTTGCTAGGTCCCCATACATCTGTATGAACCAACTCCAAGAGATCTTCATGCATATAACCTTTCTTCATGAATGGTAACCTGTGAGACTTTCCAAATTGACATGCAGTACACTTATAAATCATATGTTGTTTTGACAAATTAGGGAGTCCAAGTACACTTTGGTCCCTGCAAATTTGCTTTAATGACCTTTCACCAATATATGCTAACCTTTTGTGCCATACTTCCAATTCTGTGAGTGTCTGACTACCATAATTAAAGAGAGCAATGTTTCTAGTATCCTGTAATTTAAATGTGTACAATCTACCTGTCTTTTCACCTTTTGCAATTTTTCTGAATCCTTGACTTGGATGTTCAACAAATGCTCCTGCCTTTGTGAACCTGACTTGCAACCCTTTCTCTACTATCTACCCAACACTTATCAAATTCTTTGTAATAGTAGGGACATAGAGTACCTTACTGAGTAGGTTGATGTTTCCATCAGGTGCTTTGACATTGCCTATTTTCTCCACAGGATGTCTTGTGTCATCTCCTGTTTGTACCTCATGCTTATTCCTTGGATCTTCTAAATCTAATAGGAGTGCCACATTTCTTGCCACATGATTTGAACAACCTGAATCTATGTAGAAAACATGCTCATCAGATTTACCTTGTGGCATAGCCATGTTCATGATCAATAATGAATCCTCTTTTTTTGAGTCTTCTGTGTAGTTATTGTAGTCTCTCCTTCCTTTGTAGCCTCCTTGATAGTTTGAATGATTGTAGTTGTTGTAGTTGCCATGATAATTGTTGAACCTTCCTCTTGAGTAGCCATAACTTCCTCTATTGTATCCTCTGCCTCTTTGATTCCTGGAATTCCTAAAGCAATTTTCAGTTGTATGATTAGTTAATCCACAAATAGAACATGAGTTGGAGTCTTGGGATCTCCCCCTGCCTTGTCTACCTCCTCTTCCTCTACCTCTGCCATGTCTTCCTCTACCTGCATAGTTAGCTTGATATGTACCTGTTTCATCATCCACTTTCTTTGCCTTTCCTTTGTTATCTTTGGACTTGCTTTTATCAGTGTATAAAGTTGAAGATTGATTACCTTTAAAGCTTTCTCCATTTTTGATAAGCTTTGCCTCTTGAGTAAGTAGTTGTCCAATGAGTGTATTGAAATCAGGTACATGCATGTCCATGTACAAATCCATAGCTGTGGTGAATGCTTCCCACTTGTCATCTGCCTTCAAGCCATTGATGACCTGCCTTACAATTTGCTCTTCATCTATTACCTCTCCAATGCTTCCCAATTGATATGCTATGTCCTTGAGCTTTGTGACAAAATCAATCACATTTTGTTTGGGAGCCTTCTTGAGAGTTGTGAAATCCAGCCATAGTTGATGCTTCCTAGCTTTAGTACTTGAAGAAAAGAAAGCTTCAAGTGCATCCCACACTTCCTGAGATGTCTTACAACTTCTAATGTGAGGCAACAAAAAATCTGAGATAGAATTGAGGAGATAAGACCTTGCAAGTGCATCCTTGGAGCACCATGTGCTCAATCTTTCTTGCTCTTCTTGTGTTGGTTGACTTTTGTTCCTGAAACTTGGCATAACTTCATCTCCAACCACATAAACATATAAACTTCTACCTTGGAGATAAGCTTCTATTCTTAATGACCAAGCTGAGTAGTTAGCTCTGTCCAATTTGTCAATTGATGAAGGAAATCCATCTGCCATGTTGTCCAACCTTGCTCTCATACCACTATGAAGAGATGGATAGGTATGTGCTTGCAGATGAAGAGGTGTTGCAAAATCCTTGATCTACACCAGCCAAATGAACTCCAGGAGTATATGGTGGGCCCTTTTAGCTTTCCAATGGATGTATTAGACACCCTATGTACCTTGGAAGATCACTCTCAAAAAGATAGACCAAAATAGATAAGTTGGAGTTAGCTCGGAGGTGAAAAACTTGCTATTTTGGTTCATATACCTGTACACTGTTTTGCATAATTCTCTGAGCACAGCAGCAATTAGCTTAATTCCTCTTGGGGAACTCTAGTTAACTTAAAGAGCTAACTTTCAAGAGTAATCTCATAAAAAATAATAAACCACATACTGAGAATGAGTTTTAACAAGTGATGAAATCATCCCGATTTTCATGGGCTGCTACAGTTTGAGACCAGTGAGCAGAAAAATGAACATAACTCAAAATGTAGGAATCCAATCATTATGAAAATTTGTACCGTTATACTAGACAATAACTTGCATCTAACAAGCTTTAAATAATTGCATTTGGGTAAGTAACCACTGAGAAATGACTCTGACAAGGTGAGTGAAAAAAGCGGGTACCTGATAGAGAAGTGAAGATGAACAAACACTGTTGACTTCAACTGAACATAACTGAAGATTGCAGCATTCAAATGACATGAAAATTTGTGAACATATATTAGACTTATAGAGCTAACTTTACCAAGTTAAATCACTGAAAATGATGCACCAAGCTCAGAGAAAACATCTCTGCAATCTGACTGAGAAAACTGAGAGTAATGGCAGTGAGTAGTACACTTCACAAGAACATGGAAATATGAACTCAAATAATCATGAAAATGAAAGTATATTGCTTGTACAATACAATGACTTACTGATACATATGTGTGCCTTGTAATCACACGTTGATATGGCATAAAGTGCAGCTCTTGTTGGTCTTCACATAGGTCTCTCTAACCATGACTAAAACTGCCCTCTATTTATAGTTGAGTTTGGGAGGCTAACTTCCTTCAATCACTCTCCAATCAATAAATGATTGATTTGATTATCTACCTACCACAAATCATGAATTCGTGGCTCCTCTTTCCCTTTTTGGTCATGTGGACTCAACCACTTAAGATTCTCTTACTTTTACATTAAGTAAACTCTTCAAAAAATTACAAGAGGTAGTTCACAAGTGAACTTTACATAGTCTTCATTTTAAGGCCTCTTCTATGACTTTGTGGGACTCAAGCCAATACTTAGGCTTTTCATAGACTTGCTCCAACAATTAGATCAAAATTTGAAGTTGGATACCACATCAAGTGAAGCATTGGAAAATGCTACTATGTACAAGAAAATTGTGGGAAGTCTTATATATCTCACAATTAGAAGGCCTGATTTAAGCTATATTGTTGGACTTGAAAGTCAATTTATGTAGGTTCCCAGGAAGCCACATTTGGATGCTCTGAGGTGCACTCTACGTTATGTGAGTGCTACTTTGGATTATGCATTGTTTTATGAAGCTGGTGAAGATTTGGAGGTTTATGGATACACCGATGTAGATTGGGCTGGTAGCATTCCAGCTAGAAGATCTACTAGTGGTTTTCTATTCTCACTTGGGAGTGCAGCTATTACATGGAGCAACAAGAAACAACCCGCTGTTTCTTTGTCGAGTACAAAGGCTGAGTATAGAGGTGCTACAATGGCAGCATGTGAGGCATCATGGCTGGAGATGCTACTTGCAGATTTAGGTGTGGGAGTGCAAAAGCCTATCACTATCTATTGTGATAATCTTAATAGCATACAATTAGCACAAAATCCTATTTTCCATGCTAAAACAAAGCATATCGAGGTACAATATCACTTCATCAGAGAGAAGGTATTAGCAGGTGATATTGATCTTGTTTATGTGAGAACAGATGAGCAGTTTGTTCATATTTTCACTAAAGCACTTGGAGTAGAGAAGCTGAAGAAGTTTCAGAAGATGCTTGGATTAGAGGACATGAAATTTAGCTTGAGGGGGAGTGTTGAGATATCAAGCTCAATATGCGATGATCCAGGATGACACATATCAGTTTTTCGTTTCTCTAACATGTATAGTGGTCACGTAGGTATATGTCAGGGAAACTTCATTGAGATTTATTAGATTTATCTACCGAGAGTGATGGCACATTTGTTACTTTCCAGCTCACTCATTCAGGGACATTAGATTTTTCCTTATGTACTGATCTTTATATATTGCACTTGTTGTATTCTTATTATTAGGTCATTCTTGTACATTCCTTTTTATGTAATAGAAGAAGAAGAAGAAGAACATAATTTCTTCCTTCCCTCAGTCTGAGTGTGTGCTTCTGTTTGATTGTGAGAGTGTGTGTGTGAGCTCTCTTCCTTATCTCCTTCCTTGTGACACTAAGGAGGAACAAGCCCCATAGAGAAGAATAAGAAAATGCAGTAACTCAATTGAGGAGGAAAATTGAAGCTTTAAAGTTACAAAAAGAAGAAGAAGCCCAAGGAGAGGAGTTAGCACAACTACAGCAAGAACTACAGGAACTTTGTGGAGTGGGCAACAAAAATGGACTATGGTGTACCATGTGCAGAAGACAAAGAAATGTGGTAAGTGATAACCCTCTTTTAAGTGTGAATTTCCAGTTATGTAGGAATGGTTGTCACGAGGCCCATGAATGCTAGTCAAGAGGGATGCATGCACACACACACTAGGGACAAGGAGGAGCCAAGCCTCTAGCCCATGGGATGGAGGCTACACTCAATCATGGTAACACATATAACCCTCAACCTAAGGATAACTTTGGAAGTGGGTCTAGGAGGCCAATCATTTGTTTCAGATGTGGAGAATCTGGAAATTACCAAAGAGGGTGCCCTCTACCAGAAAATGCCCCTCCATGCAGAAATCGACTAGAGGCTAGGGATCATTATACCAAAGGTTGTCCAAAGAACTAGGCATCTACATTTAGGCCTCACATTCAAATAATCTTTGGGAACAAAGAAAAAGTTGCAAAACAAGTCAATGTGACATCACCATCTACGAAAGTAGTGCAGTTAGAAGAAATTGACTCTTTTGTAAAATGCAGACAAGAAGCAAGGGGAAGGCTCAAATAGCCATAGGCCAATATTCAAGTAATATTGGAATAGGCAAGGACAAAGGGACATCCAAAGACAAGGCCAATACATGTCAAGATACAAGGCAAAAAGAAGAGCTCATAGGTATTAGTGATGTCATTGGGCATGCATTCAACATGGCTCGCGAGCAGTTTTAACAAATAAATATGGATGCAAAATTCAGGTCAAAGCTCTTGCAGATCATTGATGAGGCCTGCACCACAAATTTAGTGGCAAAGGCTATTACTATGAATAAGGATAAACTTTTAGGGGAAGCCCCCCTCACAAATTATAAGAGCTCATGTCCAACAATCACTATTAGAGAACATGAGTTACAAGGAGCTATTGTGGATGGTTTTGGCATTAACTTGATGCCTGAACATATGATGAAAAATCTTGGACTCCAACCTTCAAGACCTGCCAACTTCACTATAACATTGGTAGATCAAAGCATAGTAAGACCTATGAGAATGGTTCTTGGAGTCCCAATTGAGATACAAGGTAACATCTTTAACTTGGATTTTGTTGTCTTAAGGTTGCCACAAGTAGATGGAATTTTCCCCGTGTTGATTGGGAGACCTTGGTTAAGGCATGCCAATGTGCTGCATGATTGGGGTAAGGATAGTATGTGGTAAAACGAGAGGGAAAAGAGCTTCAACAGATATTTTTAGAAGAAGGAGAGACAACCAAAGACATACCAGCATGATGTAGATACTTGGTATTTGTATGGAAAAAGATATGTTGGAAAACCCAGATGCAGATTTATATGAAGAAGAAAACATGTTGGCTTAGCTACATGTAGAAGATTGATCTTCCTACTATGGAAGTTTTCCAAAGAACTCAAGGAGAGAGGAAGTCTATGACGGAAAAGAGGAGATTATTTAGGTGTTGATTGGAGTGAAAGAATCTCAGCAATAGGCCATAGAGGAGAGAAGAATAGAAAAGCCCTTAAGTGCAATAGTGATGAAGCTTATTCAAATCCTATATCAATGGTCACTTGGTTATGGATATTGATATGGATATCATCTGTTATGATAATTTTTATGGTAGTAAGTGCAAAACATTACAAGAATGTGAAAGAAATACATGCATGTCTTTGGAAACACACGATTCCATTGATTGAAGAAGCTGGAATAGTAAAAATTTTCATTTTACAAAATAAATCACAGAGCAACTAAAATAGAGATACAAAAGATGGAGTATGCTAGAAATATTATTCTAATGAAGGGTTTAAAGTGGTCCTATCACGATCACTGTGTCCAAAATGAAGACAACTAAAAGAGAGTGAAGTAATGCAAGAGATTTTGGAGGGCAAAGAGCTTCCATAACTCATCATATATAAGCTCGAGGCCTATCATCAGCAAAAGTAAAGCATTCTAGATCACCTCGAACTTGCAAAATCTGTTTAGGTTGTACATAGCCTTCTTGTACCATTTTTTTGCTTAAGTTTTATCAGTTTTCATCCATTTTCATGCTTCTCCTTTGCATTTTCATACAATTTAGAAGCCATTTCATAGCCCTTTTCATGAACACCTTGTTGGATTTTTTTAAGAGTTTTAGAATTTTTTTAAGATTTTTTTAATCTTTTTTTAGTTTATTTTTCTAATAAAATAGAAGAAAAAAGGAAGCTCTTAGTGGTTTTCAGTATGAAAATTGGTCTGCAAGTTTAGAGAATTTTTTTGAGAATTTTTATTATTTTTTTAAAGTTATTTTTGGTTATTTTTGGATTTTATTTGGATTTTTTGTCTATTGTTTTAGATATTTCAAAAAAAGTGACCTCTAATGTTTATTTTTTATTTTCATTCCAAAAAAAATCTCTCTACCCCTCTCTATCTTCTCTCTCTACCTCTCTCTACCCTCCCTCTACCTCTCTCTACCCTCTCTCTACTCTCCCTCTATCCTCTCTTTAACCTCTCTCTATCCTCCCGCTACCTCTCTCTATCCTCCCTCTACCTCTCTCTACCCTCTCTCTACTCTCCCTCTACCCTCTCTCTAACCTCTCTCTACCCCTCCTTCCCCCTACTCCTCAACCCCCCACCCATGATAGGATACGTTTTATCCTATGGTGTGGTTACAATTTTTTTATTTTTATTGGCAAAATGGTTTTGGCTCTAGATTGTGCCTCCAATGGCCATTTTTTTCAAATTTGGGATCAATTTCATGTTTCTTGCATTAGTTTTACCAAAATCTAGACTTTTCTCCTACTTTTGGTGCAAACCCATATGTTTTATGCACATTTATTATGTGCTTTTTATTTTGCACATGGTCCACATGGTCTATTCTCTCCTTATCTTCCACATATGATCTACCTTTTCGATATGAACCCTCTGTGGGTTTCATTTTTAGCATTTTGGCCCTCTCTAGAGCCCCTACTCATACTCTTGCCCCTCCTTTTATTCTTCCACCCAACCCCATAGTTACCCTTCCTTGCCCTATCCTTCTCAGCCCTTGAGACCTCCCTAACCTTTCCTTCCTACCCTCCCTTATGCAGCTTTTGCTTCTTCAATGAGATAGAATACAATTTTCTTATTCCCTAGGGATTGTTCTTCCATGCTCTTAGGGGACTTTGTAGCTGCTCAATTATCATTTTGAAGGTTGTGCACAATAGGTATCAAGGTGAACCTCTCTAATCATTGTTTGATTGTTAGCTCTTTGAGATGGAGAGCCCATTAGGTGGTGGGAAACTCTTGAGGTAATCAAAGTCAAGCGGGCCAAAGCCAAAGGGGGCAAATTCAGGTTGGTCAAAGTCAATTGTCAAATGGAGAATTGGTCAAAGGTCAAAGTGATGACTATGCACTCAATGTATAGGTGGTGCAAAAGTGCAAAGTGGTGTAGAGGTGGTGCACAAGTGGTCGAGAACAAGGTGCACAAGTAGTGCACAAATAGTTTATTCATAAAGGTTTTGCAAAAAGTTGAATGCAGGTTGTAGATTGTCTTTCTATAAGGTTTTCAAGGGTTTTGGAGTATTTGGAAGGTTCAAGTGCACCCTCCCTTGGGCACACATACTAAAGAAATGAAGGCAAAAGTGAAGGCATATGAAGAGGAAACAGTAAGCAAAAGCGTATGTATGGCCTCCCATTTAAATTTTTGTTTTTGTCCTAAAGTCACCATAGGACAAAATAGGGAGTTGTTGGATTTACACATTTTTAAACATTCTTGAGACATGAAAGTGAGCACAAAGATATGCTATTAGTTAGGAGAGGCATACATAAGTGAATCGACAGACAAAGCATGGGCATAATTCTTGGACTTAGACTAAGAAAGTGAGATCATAGTCTACACTAGGTGAGAAGAGCAAGAGACATTGAACGAGAGTTGATGTAGAGAGGAAGTGAGAGAGAAGTGTGCAAGAAGGGTGATCTAGTGTGCAGCAAGGGAGTGCATAGAACAAGTGAGGAATGCAATCAAAGTGGCACAAGGTATCATTGAGGAGGTGCGTGCATCGAAAGAAGGTGTCCCTTCCTCCTACCCTATTGGAAGCTTGAGTGCAAGGTGTGCACAAGAGCAAGCTACTAGAGAGGGTGGAGGTTTAGTGCAAAGAAGGTTGGCGACGTAAGGAACTTTGGGTATCTTGTAACTTTGTGTGTGTGTGTGTGTGTTTGTTTGTATGTACTCTTTGGATTAAGCACTCGGCACAGAGAAAACTTGGTCTTGTTTTAGACATCATCATTGTATTTTCTATTGGTAATCAATATATAGATGCTTCAGGTGTATGTGTTCCACTTCTTCTTCTTCTTCTTCCTTCTCTTACATATACTTAAGTCCCTTTGTGCAAAAGATGAAGTGATTCGATGGCGATGCACCATAGTGCGCTATCCTTCACAAGAGCCTTCACGATGATATCCTCAAAGTAGAAAAATGAGCTCCTAGGGCCGCACATGGTACTCTGCATAGAGGGTGTAGAATACACAACAAAAAACATAGTACATAGGGAGCATGAAGACAGACTTCTTAGGTCTTACAAATGCGGTTGAACTTACAGTCTGTGACTGACCAGGCCACTATATGTTTTATTAAAGAACATATACAAAGAAGTGTCAGGTGGAGATTTGGCCTTTCACATGGACATTAATGGTAACAATCTCCCACTAAAGGCCAATATGTCCAAAGTAACTATGGGAGAAAAAATAAACAATGATAAAGAATACATGAGTGTAAGTATACAAACTATACCTTCCAACTAATGCGCATGTTACACAATATACAAGTGACTATGTAAGATCATGAATCAAGTAACCCCCATCAAGTGACAGCAGTGTCGAAAGCTATCCTATGGTAGAGCTTTAGTCAAAGCATATGTAGCATTATCTCGAGTGTGAATCTTCTCAAGAATAATGGGCTTAGTGGCTAAGAAATCTCTAATGAAGTGATACCTCACCACAATGTGCTTGGTCTTTGCATGATAGATCGGATTCTTATCCAATGCAATGGCACTCTGACTGTGACAAACCAGGTACATGTTGAGGTAAAACCATATCACGAGCAAGATGAGAAATCCACGATGCTTCCTTACATGCCTCACTTTCTGCAACATACTCTGCTTCTATGGTGGAAACAGCTATACATTCTTGAAGATGAGATCTCCAAGAGATAGCGCCTCCAACAAAATGAAAAATGTACCCTGAAGAAGACTTATGATTGTCTATGCAAGCAGCACAGTCAGAATCTGTGTAACCAATAATGGATGCTTTCCCTCTACCGAAGCATAGACACTTTTCCTTAGTGCCACTCAGATATATCAAAATCATCTTGACTGCTTCCCGATGTTTCTTGCCAGGATTAGACATATATCTGCTCACAACTCCCACTGCAAATGCAATGTCTGGTCTCGTAGCTACCATAGCATACATGAGACTACCAATAGCAAACTGATAGGGAATTTTTGTCATGAATTCCTTTTCCTCATCTGATTTGGGGCAGTCATCCTTGCTCAATTCCACATATGTGGATAAAGGTGTACTCAATGCCTTTCCACCCTACATATTGAACCTGTGAAGTACTTTGGATATGTACTCACTTTGAGACAAGTATATGCATCTTTTACTCTTGTCATGAGTAATGCGCATGCCAAGAATTTGTTTGGTTTCGCCCAAATCCTTCATATCAAATGTCTGACTCAACTTCTTTTTGAGAATTGACAAGTCATAAGAGGACTTCCCAGCAATTAACATATCATCGACATAAAGTATCAAGCATATCAAACTACCATCTGAGCTTCTCTTTGTGTAGAGACAATGATCCTCATTGCTTCGAGAATAGCCTCGAGACTTCATAAAAGCATCAAACTTTTGGTACCATTGTCTAGGGGACTGTTTGAGTCCATACAAACTCTTCTTCACCTTACAAACTCGACTTTCCTTGCAATGAACTACATAACCCTCTCGTTGTTCCATATAGATCTCATCCATAAGATCTCCATGCAAGAAAGCATTTTTCACATCCATTTGGACTAGCTCTAAGTCCTCCATTGCAATGAATCCAAGAAACATGCACAGGGTAGTCATCTTGATCACTGGAGAGAAGATTTCCTCAAAATCAACACATTGTTGTTGCTTAAAACCCTTTGCAACAAGTCTTGATTTATACTTTGGAGAAGAACTACCTTATGTGAATTTCAGCTGATATACCCATTTACACAGTAAAGTGTTTGTGCCCTTTGGCAAAGGTACTAAATCCCAAGTACCATTTCAATGAATAGAATCCAACTCACTCTTCATGACATGCTCCCACTTGACATGATCCTCTATCTGCATAGCCTCTTTGTAGCAAGAAGGCTCACCGGCATCTATTAGCATAACAAAATCTAAACCTTGAACATATCTATCAGGCGGATGTGAGGCATGTATAGAACGTCTCAATGGTTGCTGAACAGGAACATGTGCAAACTAATCTGAATGGACATTCTCTTGAACATCCCTATGTGCAGCATTTTTATGCATGCTAACTAGAGGACTAGTATCCTCAAACACACTCTTCTCACTTCCACCTCCTTAATGGGTTGCTTATGCATCTTAGACTCATTGAAAATGACATTACTACTTCTAATCACTGACCGTGTTTAGGATCCGATAAGGGATATCCAAATTTTCCTTCTCGATCGTATCCAAGAAAAATGCATTCCTTTGACTTATGGTCCAACTTTTGTCTAAGACTCTTGGGTATATGAACATATGCTTCACACCCAAAAACTCAAAGATGATCATAATATGGTGGCTTCCCTGTCCATAACTCTTGTGCCACTTTTAGAACCTTGGTTGTACTAGGTGAAAGGTTAATCACATGAACTGCAGTCAATACTACTTCTACCCAAAAGCCTTGTGAGAGATTTGCATGATGCAACATAGAAACTACTCTATCTTGAATAGTTCTATTCATCCTTTCAGCTAGACCATTCTGTACTAGGGTATAAGGAGCTATAAACTCTCTAATTATCCCTCTAGACTCATAGAAAAGGTTGAATTCATGATGTATACTCACCCCCATTATCTGAACATAAAGCATTAAGCTTAGTTCCTTTTTCAGTCTCAACTGAAGCAAGCCATTTTTTGAAAGTAGGGAATACCTCATCCTTCGATTTGATAGGATATACCCAGACTCTTCTAGTAGCATCATCTATGAAAGTGAAAAAGTAAAGAGAACCACCTAGGGACCTAGTGGGCATAGGACCACACACATCTATATGAACTAGATCTAAGGCTGAATTGTAGAGTCAATGTGCGTTCTATGCACATTTTTGGTTTACTTTCCATATTGACAATGCTCACAAAATGAAAAATCAAAGAAAGATAAACAGGTAAGTAGCCAGAACGAGAAAGATTTTCCATTCCACTATGAGATATATGGCCCAAATGACCATGCCAAATACAAGCCATAGGTTGTTGAGTAACAGCTAACAAGTGTTCTTTCTGTGATACAAATAAAAGATAAAGTGAGCCAACTTTGCTTCCTCTTGCAATAACCATATTGCCCTTTGATATATGAGAGGACTTAGCATAGAAGACCTCCTTGTAACCAAGGTCATCGAGTTGACCAACTAACATCAAACTACATGATAACTAAGGTACATGGTGTACATTATGCATAGTAAATTTTGAACCATCAATGAACTACACAACCACATCTTGAATCCCTAGAACATCACACTGGTAAGAGTCACCAAGTCTCATGGTACCAAGAGACTTTGCTACATAATTAGAGAACCATTCTCTGTTTGGTGTCACATGGAAAGAAGCACCAGAATCTAGTAGCCATGTGTGGGAAAGAGAACCAGCCATAAGAGCCTCAACTGGCATAGTACTATCAAGTGTCAACACATCAGCATCATCAGAAATAGCATTAATTTCTTCAAGCTTCATAGTCAAAGTACATGGTGCACGTAACTCTTTAACATGCCCATCAACATTTTGTCCTTTACCTTTAGCATTCTTTAATGCATTACAGTCTTTCTTCATGTGTCCTTTCGTATGATAATAATGGCATTTGATATCCCTCTTCTTTGATTTACTTCTACTCTTATTCTCTTGACCATTCTTTTCCTTGTTCTTGCTCTTGCCATGTTGCTCATTCTTTCCTTGGTAAGAATCATGAACATTAGATGCATCTCCACTCTGAGTGCCAACCATATATTTTCTATGAATCTCCTCACTCAAAAGGGCTCCACATATGTCATCATAGATGGGTTTACCACTAGGTGCACTATTGCTAATAGTGGTGCAAAATGTATCCCATGATGATGGCAAGGTGCATAACAAAAATACTACTTTCATTTCTTTATCCATATCCATTTTCTGATCCTGTAACTGGGAGAATATAGCATAACTCATTTAGATGAGGAACAACACTATCTGTGTCCTTCATACGAAGGTCATATAATTTTATGATCAGATACACTTTATTTGATGTCGTCTCTTTTTTATATGTCTTTCATAACTTCTTCCAAAGCTCTTCTACAATTTCACAGTTTAATACTGTAAAGTACACATTATCTGCTAGGTGCAACCGAATGGTAGACCTAGCCATTTCATCTAACTCATGCCAAACATCTTCATCCATGTCAGTAGGCGTCTTTGAAATCCCATTTACTGGCTTCCATTGCCTTCTTTGAAACAACACATCTTTAATCTGATTCTTCCATAAAGCAAAGTTTGTGCCATCAAATTTTTGTATCTCAAAATGGTCTTTGCCATGCAAGTTATAGCTCCTTCTTGGAACACTAGCACTAGATCCTAATCGACCAGACGTGCTCGAGACCTCTGATGCCATGATGGTAGAGAACTGAATAGAATGATAATGGATCTAGAAGAGTCCAAACACCAATGAATAAGTTTATCAAGTAGTAAATCGACCATTGTATAGTTGACTAAACCAAAAATCTAGAAAAATTTTTCCAGAGTATCCTTTGCAAAATGAGCATTTGACCAATATCAAAATAACATAAAATTTCAAGTATATACATGTTTACTTGCATAGTGAATCAGTGACTCCACAACATATAATGAGTTACCCAATAGAAGCCAACTAGGCTTACCAAGCACCTCTGAATAACTATCATACGTCTCCTATGGCGAGGTTGGGTAAGTCTTTCACCTACATCAGTGAAGAGATCCCGACATCTGGGTGTCTCCCAGTTAAGAAAACCTCACCATGATCCTCTTCATCAAATGTAAAAGGCTTTATGCAAAAGCATAACCGTTACATCAATGACCACATGGACGTACATAAGCGGTATCCGTAGAAGCATACATGGTGTGTATGTGCTCACTATATGCAGTAAAATGACACTAAAAGGATGAATGCACAGCCCAAAAACTAGCCAATAACACTTGCAAGTGTCAACCAACTTTGATGTTTTAGGCTCAAAAACCTGCATAAATTTCCAGCGACTCCTCCCACCAAAACTGAAAACCTTTCAAGAAACTTGTAGTTTTATGAGTGTGGCTGAGAACACAGCCCCGAGGGTTGATATTTATTATCGGTGAAGTACAAAGAACAGTCTTCTTGATGTTCTTGGACCTCCGTGAAGAGAACTACGTGCGAAAGTACTCCAAAATGGCTCCAAAAGAAACCCCAAAAATGCTTCAGAAATAGGATTTGAAAGCAAAGAATGAAGCTTTGAGGGACCAAAACATGTTCAAGGTAACATCAACCTTAGTCTTTCCCCTTCTTCAGACACCACAAGAGTGTAGCTTAGTGGCAAGACATTTCCACGGTTAAGCGAGCTCCGGGGGGAATAGTACTAGGATGGGTGACCTCATGGGAAGTAGCAAGAACCTCTATATTCCTTGATCGTTGAGGTCCTCCCTCGCATGCTGTTGTCGAGGTTTTCTCTCATGTCTCACTCATGAAGGCCTATAGCAAACACATTCGGTGAAGGTAGCTAGAATTCCCTGAGAAGTCGAAGATGCATCAATGATGTCAACACATGCAAAATTTGGAAGAAATCAAGCAAATCCAAGGTAGTGGTTGAAGCTAGTCAAATTTTGGAAATTAGAGAAACAATTTCAATGTCTCCAAATCACATGAGAATTCATATACTTTTAAAGCCTATGAAAGGCAGTCTATAACTTGAATTTCACATGTAAATGGATTTTCTAGCACATTGATATGCCATGTGCATTTTGAAAAAATATAATTTTTCCACTTAGACCCTACAAAATCTTGTATAGGAATCTTTTTTAGCCATATGGTTTGGCATGTATAAAGCCCATATGGGGCTACATATTTGTACAAATTTTCAAGGCTATCAGAGCTTCCTAGACACCTTAATGCCACCTTGCAAGCTTCCAAATGTAGTCAAACTTGTACAAAGGAGATCCATATGGGAGATTTTTCTGCATATTCCTAAATCAGACCTTTCAAAACATAGCCCTACAAATTTTCATCTTCATCAATGGACATTTGAAGGGTCAAAGAGCACAAAATCTAGTTTTCAAGGTCACCGCAGTTTCCTAGAATAAGAAAATTGAAGGCTTCAGGGGGTACCACATGGCGAACAATGATTGAACCATGTTGTATGATCAGGATGAGCTCACATACAAGGGTGGAGATGCACTAAAGCTTAAAGCAAGGAGGATCTGCAAGTTTTTTCATCCGATAAGCCTTTTTTAATGATCAAAGATCAATAATGCAAAGTTTCTCCAAAAATAGTAGCTTATCTTATCCAAATTGATGTCAACACTGATCTGACGGTCCACATCAGCCCCCGATCCAATGGTGGAGAATGAAGAATCCTATTTTTCCCCCTTTTCCCTAGATATCATATAAAGAACCAATCTTAGCCATCCATTTGATAAATCCAATGGTTCTAATGAAAAGCAGTTGATCTTAGGGTTGAGAGTTGATTTCTCTAGGTCGAAGGGCCCAAATTCATTCAAAAAACTATATAAATCCCCCTCCAAACTCCTAGGACATCATTTTTAGGCATCCATAGGGCTCTTGCTAGCACATGGTTTCCTTGAGACGATCATCCTCAGTTGAGTGTGTGAGGATCCAAGGTGGGCTAGTAAGAGCATAGTTCCTAGAATCAATATTTAGACTTCCACTCTAGGATAAGCTCATAAACCCAGTTTCTCTTTCTTTGCTCACCCTCAGTGGAACGTGCTTCTTTAGAAACACATTACGATCCTAGAAAGACATAGGGTCAATGAAGTGGAACCTATCATCTTACGTGTGACATTCTGTTGAACTGTCATGGTGAGAGGGTCATGCGGACCACCTTTGACTAGTAGAATGCTTAGCTTGACATTTCACAACATTCATGTATATGTTTGTTATAAAAATATCTTCTAATTCATGTCTCTTGTCTCTTGACTCTTAGTCTCTTATATGTTTTTACATGTCTCCTATCTCTTTCTATGTGTGAGAAGGTTGCGCACTATTGCGTTGAACCAGTGAGGATGATCCATTAAGGTTGAGAGAATAATTTTCTATTCATTCATAAATCATGACCCACATGCATTCATACCACTCACAAACACCCATGCATATGTTTTCTTTTCGAAAGTGTATAAGAAGCTCCATTCTTGGACCATTCTTTGTTTTGAGACTAATTCACGTGTGTGGTTTTAGTTTTTTTCTCATCATGCATTCATTCCATAGAAAAGAACCTATGAATATGAATTAAATTTGGAAAGTCTTTAAGAAGCTCCATATTTTTATACCATTCTTCCTTTTCGAATTAATTCATGTGAATGGTTTCTTTTGTCCTCTTCATTCATGTTCATGCATTTATCTTGCGTTCATATGTTTCCCTTTCTATAATAATATCATGGTATCTCTTCCCCCCATACCCAACTTCATCTTCAACTTCACATTTTTTATTACATAAACCTTCCAACACTCACTAGCTTCATACACTCTAAGTGTGCCACGACCGGACCCGATTCACCCAGATTGCGATCACCTCCACATTTGAACCAGATGTGAAATGCTTGATGGCATTTGCTTTTGATCTTGTTGGGAGGTTGTGATCCATATCCTTTGTTTCATATTTTTCATCCTCATCATATCAACATCATCATTCTTGAGTGTTGCAGTGGATTTCTCACAATATCGTGCACATCTTTGTCATGAAGTAAACCCATTTGTGAGAGATCTAGAGTATCGTGCATCACTTGCATATTCACATAAGATGGAGGAAGGATTAAAATCCCTTATTGTTGAGAAACAGGGCCAAAGAAAAGTGTCTTGTATGTTGAGAGAGAAGGAAAAATTCAATGGCATCAACATTACAAGCTACTTGGATTTGTTTGAAGAGCAAGCTATGATTTTTAATCTTTCCGAAGATCTCTTAATATCATTCTTTGGATGAATTGTTGATAGCTCTTTTATAAACCGTGTCACTCAATATGATACTCTTCCTTGGAGTGATTTCAGAAAGGAGATGCTCAAAGAATTCTATCTTGAGGATTATAGCCAACATAATCAGGATGGATTCTTACGATGGGTCAATTCCCCAAAGCCTAGTAGCTCTATTACTCACTTACAAAATGAGTATATTAGATGCTATGAACAACTTCCTGATGAGGATAACATAACTATGGAACCTGATCTTGTGATCAATTTTCTTAAGCTTCTTCATCGTGAAACTCATAGCAAAGTTGAATGGCGATTAGAAGAGCCAGATAAGCGCTATGGTCTTACTGATAGTTGTCAAAAAGTGCATAAAGTAGTAGAGGTTGTAGCCCATAGACATCAAAGACAATCCATGCTTTATGAGCAAACTAGTCTTCCTCAAGCTACCCTTCCACAAACTAAGAAGCAAGTTAGAGAACAATCCCATGCTATGCTTTTTGACTCTACTCCTATTCCTCAAATGATGGAGCCTAGTCAAGGTTTTACAGTAGAGCCAAAGAAAAGTGTAGTTGAACAATCTCAAGTGGAAATTCTCACTAAGCAAATTGAAAGTCTTATTGGTACACAATCCAATTTGGCCAAGACTATAGATGCTTTACAATCAAATTACATAAAACTTTCCAAATCAAATGAACCCAATGTCTTCTCAAGAGCCTAATCAACATGTTATAGCTCCCAATCAAAATCCAGAAGTAGCTCCTACTCAAGCATATCAAGTTCCTCCAATGCATAATCCTTCAATGCAAAATCCTCATCCTCATGTGAAAAATCCTCAAATGTATCAAAACATGTATCCTCAAGCTTCTCAAATAGCTTTTCAAAATCTTCAAAATCAGAATTTTCAAAATCATCAACCGTATACTATGGAAGCTCCTCTTGCACCTCAAGTACCACATGTTGCTCCCCAAGCTCCTGAAATACATCAATTGCCTTATCAAAATCCTAATTATCCTATTCAAGCAATTCCTTATCAAAAAAATACTCGATTTCAAAATTTCCCACCACAAGTTAATCAAAATCCTCAAAATCAAAATGGTTTTGTGTGTGGTCCTCGTAGGTGTCCTTGCTGTGATTTGTTAGAGCATTTTTTGAGAGATTGTGAGCTATTGAAGGCTACTAAGGAGCAATGACTAGTAATAGACATAGATAAGAAAATATATGGCTATCGATCTAGGCTACCTTTGCAAGGAAATTATGGTAAGGGAGGAATGAAAAAGCACTATGAAAATATAACCATAACGGATGCAGGAACTAGAGGGGTGAAACTAGAAGCTCTTGATGAACAAGAAGCAGAATCAAGTAAACCCACAAAGGAAGTTCAGTTTTTCATAGAGGCTTTAGTAAGAGCACGAGATGAGATTAGGAGAAAAACAGCTTGGGAGTCACCGATAGAAGATCAATCTCTTATTTCTCACATATCCAATGTAGAAGAAAAACAAAAAAGAGATGAAGTTGAGCCTAGTGAAAGAAGAATGACTCGAAAACAAACCTCAGAGGGAATAGAAACCATCATAGAGCAAGGGGAAACATCACAACCCAAAGATAAAAAACAAGAATCACAGCCCGATGACAAAAACAAGAGGAGAAACAAAAAGGTAAGAAGACAAAGCAGAGAAAAATGGAACCAAAGACTTTAGACAACCAAGAACAATCAAAACAAACTCAAGACCAAACACAAGAACATGAACAAAAACAAGATCCTAAGCAAAAACAAAAGAAACCAAAGAGAAAATCTAAAGCCACCTTGATTTCAAAAATTGAGAGAAAAATACATCCTATGGAGATTTTAGATGACATTTTGCTTAAGAGTCAAGAGATTATGTCTTTAGAACAATTTTTCTCTATTGCAAAGCCTATTTTTAAAGATAACTTTATCAGCCTAATGAAAAGGAAGAGGTTTTCGCTTAATCTAGATACTTAGATGCAAGATTCTCTATATCAAGAACAATATTTGAATGAAGTCTTAGACTTTGATGAATCTGATGAAGACGAACTTGACGATGATGAAGTAAATGTTAATAAAAATTTCTTAGGACCTATTCAACTTGACCATGAAAGTCATGAAAACAATCCTAAAAGTCACTTTAAAAGAAAATTTTGGTCTAGAGGTACATTAGAGATGCATGTTAAAATAGGAAATGATAAGAACGCTATCACTGTAAATGCATTAGTAGATTTCCGCTCCGAAATCAATGTGATTTCAAGAGAAGTATATGATAAATTTTGATGGCCCATAGATAAAGATTGTGGATGGCGCATGAGAACTACAGATAATGTTGTAGGTACCCTGTATGGAGCTTGTGCTAGTGTGCCTATATCCATAGGAGGAATCATAGAAGAATTTCACTTTTTTATTCAAGATAAGTGCTCCTATGGAGTTCTCTTAGGTCAGCCCTTTATTTGTGAGAGTCGTGTGGAAACTAAAGCCATGGATGATAGTTCTACATACAATAGAATTAATTCTAAGGATGGAATGCAATCATGATGGTAGGAGTGAATCATCCTTGGAATCGATTTTCAATTAGAAAGAAACCTATTGTTACTCAAGGTCATGAGCATGCTTGTAGTGATTGTGCAGCTCGATTCATGTTTGGAGCTACATATGATCAAAATTTCGGATAGAATCCATTGTTGAGTGGAACAACAGTGGACATTGGTTTGACATCTCACAACCAACCAACCTATACAATAGTTTGTCACTTTGTTTTCCACATTCTAGATTAGATTTTCTTCATAAGAGTCAATTGTCCAAGTCCTTTATCCAAAAAACCCAAAAAAGTTATAAAACCAAAAAAATCATGGAACATGATGAGAATAGTGAGCATTGTGATTGAGACATCTCATTGTTTCTCTACTCTCGAGGAGTTAGAGTTATGTCTTCATCAAAATTCTAATTCCCATATTATTCTTCTTTCTTCCCTTAATGAGTATGTTCTCAATGTTGACAAGTGCTCAAAATTGATACAAACCCATGATTCCTTAGTTGAAACAAAGTACAAAATTGTAGACAAAAAAATCAAACCCATAGCTCAACCATTATCCCAAGGAAGTAACGAAAAAATTATTGATGTGAAAAATGATCCAATTCTTCGGGATAAGAAAAACATAGAACATACATTGATGGATGAGACAATCAAACACGTGAAAATTGGTAGAGATGATGACTTTCTTTTGTCAGCATAGAGAGATAAATTGAGAGAGTCATGTGTAGGCATCGAAAAGCCTTTACTATGTATCGTCATGAGATTGGTTGTGCAGATCCTAAACTAGTTGCACCCATGATAATCTTTACTATTCCACATATTCCATAGAATCTTCGCCCTATATTGGTTCCAAAGGCTCACTTACCTAAGCTAATGAAACTACTTAAGAAGAAGATAAACATGAGAATTTTAGAGCCATCTTTTGCACCTTACTCAAATAGATGGTTCATTGTGCCTAAAAAGAATGGGAAACTATGTTTTATTCAAGATTTCCAACCTATCAATAAAGTCACCATAAGGAATGTAGGAACAGGACCCATTGTAGATGAGTTTGCTGAATCATTTTCATGACATTCTATCTATCAATGGGTGATTTATATTTGGGATATGATCAATTCCAATTAGCAGTTGATAGTTGTGACATAACCACAATGAAAACTCCTTTCGTCTTAGTGTGAATGTGTACTTTACCTCAAGGAGCAATTAATTATGTGTCTCATATGATGAGTGCTATGAATATGGTCTTACATGATTTTATCCCTCATATAACCATGCCATTCATTGATGATATTCCAATTAAAGGGAGTGAGGAATGTGTAAAGGACATTACTTTAGATTCATCTGGATGTTGTAAATTTGTTCTTGATCATATCTCTAATTGTGAACGGA
Source organism: Ceratopteris richardii (assembly GCA_020310875.1). Taxonomy (NCBI): domain Eukaryota; kingdom Viridiplantae; phylum Streptophyta; class Polypodiopsida; order Polypodiales; family Pteridaceae; genus Ceratopteris; species Ceratopteris richardii. The sequence goes on from CM035419.1 coordinate 130,538,263, forward strand.
TATTTCAATGATTTGAAGAGGTAGTCTCACATTTTCCATGGAAAAATTTGTTTTTGGTGTCAACGAGGTTCTTATTGTTGGACATTTATGTGGTCATTATGGTTGAAAGCCTTATCCACAAAAAGTTGATGCGATTAGCAAGATTTCTAAAACATGTAACAATGTGAGTGAGGTACACAGATTTCTTGGTGCTTGCATCTTTTATGTTATTTGGATCCCACACTTTGCTCATGTTGTTGATTGTCTCTATGACTTGTTGAGGAAGAAACAAAAATTTATTTGGACTAAAAAACACACATAAGCTATGCGTAAATTGAAGAAATTATTGCTTGAAGCTTCCATCCTTAAGCGTGTAGAATATTCTATTAACAAATCTATTATATTGACTGTTGATACTAGTCCTATTGGTATAGGTTGGGTCATAAGTCAAGATGATAGTGAAGGGAATAGATATGCAATTAGGTTTTGTGCCAAAATTTTACATGAGACACAACGAGAATATCCGTAGATCAAACGAGAACTATGGGGTATGGTAACATCTTTGAAAGCAGACAAAAAATATTTCATAGGTGCAAATGTCAAAGTTGATATTGATTGTTTGCCTCTCATTGTAGTGATAGCAATTGTTCATCTCCTCATATAGCCATGCTTAGATGGATCTCATATATTAAGTTCATAAATCCTGAGTTAGTTCATATTTCAGGTAAGTCAAATTCAGTTGCTGATATGTTATCGAGAGCTAGATTTGCTGATGATCTTGAAAGTGATCTAATAAAGAATGTGAACTTAATTGACTATGTTCCACATATATACGAGTATGAGCTATTTCATGAGTCTGAGTACGAAGATGAATGGAGAGACATAGGAAAGTATTTGAGTACACTACAACCATTACCTAGCTGGACTACGAATAGATTCCGTAACATTAGGAAACGAGCTTATAATTTTCTCCTAGGTAACGGTTATCTTTGGAGACATGCTAAGGGTAATGTTAAGAATCCACAACGATTCCAAGGAAAACGAGGTCTTCAGTTGCAAGTAATGAAGGAAATGCATGAGACATTATGGGCAGGTCATAAAGGATATTTTGGAACATATGAAAGAATTATAAGTACATATTATTGGCCTAGGATGCATGTTGACATTAGTAGCTATGTTTCTACATGTTCTACTTGTCAACTTCATTCGTCGGTAAAACATAGAGATCCTTTGCATCCTACTTATCCACCTTGTATTCACTATAAGTGGGTAGTAGATCTTGTAACTATGCCTAAAGGTATTGACAAAATGTGTTACATTGTACTTGCAAGAGAGGACTTAACTAATCATGTAGAGGGACATGCACAATGATCTAAGACCACATCCAATGTTTGCAAAATTTTGCTTGAAGATGTCGTAAGTCGCTTTGGATACATAGAGAAAGTAGTTGCTGATCATGGAGAGTTAAATGCGAGAGAAGCTAAAGAGTTCTTTGAACATCACAGTATTCATTTGTCTCTCACTATCGCATATAATCCAGAGGCTAATGGTAAAATAGAGAGAGGGCATCCACCTATTGTGAAGCCATATCTAAAGCATGTAATGTTGACATTAAACAATGTCCTAGATTCTTACCATTTGCACTTTGGGCAGATAGAATGACATGCACACGTACTACTGGGTATATGCCTGTTGAACTCATGTACTATGAAAAACTGTTGTTTCCAATTCAATCTCATATTTTTGCATGGTCAAAATTGCCTTGGTCTAAAAACATGTGTACTGATGATTTCTTGAGTTTGCGCATTAAACAGTTAGAACAAGGTAAATTAAGACTTGATGATGCAATTGAAAAATTAAGAGAATCTAGAATGAAGAACAAGCATTATTTTGATAAAACTCATCGATTGTGTCCTAAGCTGAGTGAAGTAGGAGATTGGGTGCTCATTTATGATAGTACATTTGACTCTCAATATGATGCACACAAAAAACTCGCTCAACGGTGGTTTGGGCCATACATTGTATCAAAAGTCAAAAACAACAATGCTACATATGCTCTTTGTGAATTAAATGGTGTTACACTAAAAACTTTGATTGCGAGTACACGGATAAAGCTATTAAAGAAACGCGATAATGAGGAGTACATTTTGGAAGAGGACATTGAAGAAGATGACAACAATGAGGCTGATTCATAAATAGGAGTATCCATGATTAAAATTATATATATATATATATATATATATATATATATATATATATATATATACACACACACACACATATATATATATATATCATTACTTTCTCAAGTTCATGTTGCTTTGTTTTTCTCAAGTTCATTCCACTTTTTTCTTCCATTCTTGCTTGTTTCCAATGTCACTTCATGCATGTTTCTTTTCAGTCTTACATATCCACATCACTTGAGTCATAAGGGCAAATGACGATTTGTCTACTCTTGTAAAATTGTATCTTAAGTCATGATTTATCTACTAAGAAATCAATTATAATCCAAGATTATGGAAAGATAGGGCATGTAGACTTGAAGGTTTATTTTGGTAATATGAATTAATATATAAACATGCATATGTATCCTGTATGGAAAGCATAATTATTGAAATCCTAGCTCCTGCTACTGCATGTTTCTATATCCTTAGTCCACCTCACAGCACTTGTATCGGAGTTTAAATGATTGTTCTCCGTCATTGAAAATGGTTGTACCTTGTATCGGGGTTTATTTTTTCTCCTTAATCTAAAAACAAATTGCTACATGTTATCAAGAAGTTTACACTTTCTTCCATCCCAAAAAAGTGATTGTAACCATAAAGTCACCAAATCATCATCCACCCACAAAAAACAGGCAAGCCAAAGGAAGCTAAGTAGACATAGTAGAATAAATCATGGGCTATATAGGCAGATTTATGCATTAGAGGAGTTTAGTTAGATTTCCTTGCATGTTATTAGAGAAAGAACATATTCATATTTATATAGGAAAGGAGTTGATCTAAACTAAGCTAAAGATGAAAGATGTCTCTTTGCAATCCTAAATCTCTGTTTATAATCATATTTTAGGTAGATTTCTTTATGAAAAAGGTACAAATTTTTCTTCAAGATGAAAGAAACTGATGCCTAAAACGACTCAATACATCCATTTCCACTTCATATTGATGCTTGTTTGTTTTCTTTCTCGCTCTCAATGTTGCTTGTTCATTTGCATATATGTTGCCTATTTGTTCATGCATATTCATGTTGTGTGTTTAAATTATTTCTTTCATGCAAATTTCGCTTCATGTCACGTTGCCTACTCATTCATGCATATGATCAATTTTTTCTTCCATGTTTCTTATGTTGTCTATAAAAGAATTTCATGCCTAGAAAATTTTGTTTTTCACAGATATTAGAGTGGCGCTTCCCGAGGAATTGCAGGTTTAGTGGGGGCGAATGTCATCGAGATTTTCTCTCCTCTCACTCATGAAGGCTTATAGGAAACACATTCAATGAAGGTAGCCAGAATTCCTTGAGAAGTCCTAGATGCATCAAGGATGTCAAAGGGAATTCACATGCAAACTTTGGAAGAAATCAAGAAAATCCAGGGTAGCCATCAAAGCTAGTCAAATTTTGGAAATTAGGGCAAAAATTTCAATGTCTCCAGATCACATGAAAATTCATACACTTTTGAAGACTATCAAAGGCAGTTTATAGCCTAAATTTCACATGTAAATGGATTTTCTAGCACATTGATATGCCATGTGCATTTTGAAAAAATGTAATTTTTCCACTTAGACCCTACAAAATCTTGTATAGGAATTTTTGTTAGCCATATGGTTTGGCATGTATAAAGATCATATGTGGCTACATATTTGAACACATTTTCAAGGCTATCAAAGCTTGCTAGACACGTTAATGCCACCTTACAAGCTTCCAAATGTAGTCAAACTTGTACAAAGGAGATTCATATGGGAGTTTTTTCTGCATATTCCTAAAGCAAACCTTTCAGAACATAACCCTACAAATTTTAATCTTCATCAAAGGATATTTGAAGGGTCAAAGAGCACAAAATCCAATTTTCAAGGTCATCACAGTTTCCTAGAATAAGAAAATTGAAGGCTTGAAGGGCTACCACATGGCGAACAATGATTGAACCATGTTGTACGATTAGGATGAGCTCACATTCATGGGTGGAGATGCAATAAAGCTTAAAGAAAGGAGGATCCACGAGTTTTCTCATCCGATAAGCCTTTTTTTATGATAAAAAATCAATAATGCAAAGTTTCTCCAAAAATGGTAGCTTATCCTATCCAAATTGATGTTGCACTGATGTGACGGTCCAAATCAGCCCCAGATCCAATAGTGCAGAATGAAGATGCCTATTTTTTCCCTCTTTGCCATAGATATCATATAAATAACCAATCTTAGCCATCCATTTGATAAATCCAATGGTTCTAATGAAAAGCAGTTGATCTTAGGGTTGAGAGTTGATTTCTCTAGATCCAAGGGCCCAAATTCATTCAAAAAACTATATAAACCCCCCTCCAAACTCCTAGAACATCATTGTTAGGCATCCATAGGGCCCTTGATAGCACATGGTTTCCTTGAGACAATCACCTTTAATTGAGCGTGTGAGGATCGAAGGTGGGCTAGTAAGAGCATAGTTCCTAGAATCAATATTTAGACTTACACTCTAGGATAGGCTCATAAACCCAATTTCTCTTTCTTTGCTCACCCTAAGTGGAGCGTGTGAGTGAGTTAGAGCTGGTTTTTTCAGTCTTAGACTTCTTTAGAAACACATTATGATCCTAGAAAGACATAGTTTCAATGAAGTGGAACCTATCCTCTTATGTGTGACATTCGGTTGAACTGTCATGGTGAGAGGGTGATGCAGACCACCTTTGAACAGTAGAATGCTTAGGTTGACGTTTCACAACATTCATGTATATGTTTGGCATAACAATATCTTCTAATTCATGTCTCTCGTCTCTTGTCTCTTAGTCTCTTATATGTTTTTACATGTCTCCTATCTCTTTCTATGTGTGAGAAAGCTCTGCAGTATTGCGTTGAACCAGTGAGGATGATCCATTAAGGTTGAGAGAATAATTTTCTATTCATTCATAAATCATGACCCACGTGCATTCATACCACTTACAAACACTCATGCATATGTTTTGGTTTTGAAATTGTATAAGAAGCTCCATTCTTGGACCATTCTTCCTTTCGAGACTAATTCATTTGTGTGGTGTTAGTTAGTTTTTTTCTCATCATGCATTCATTCCATCCAAAAGAACCTATGAATATGAATTAAATTTGGAAAGTGTTTAAGAAGCTCCATATTTTTGGACCATTCTTCCTTTTCGAATTGATTCATGTGAATGGTTTCTTTTGTCCTCTTCATTCATCTTCATGCATTTATCTTGCCTTCATATGTTCCCCTTTCTATAATCAAATCATGATATATCTTCCCCCCATACCCAACTTCATTTTCACCTTCACATTTTTTATTACATAAAACTTCCAACACTCATTTGCTTCATACAATCTGTGTGTACCACGATCGGACCCGATCCACCTGTATTGCGATCACCTCCATAGCTTAGCCAACGGTAACTTTGGTGACTCGAATGACAAGGTATGCTAAGTTCTATGCCTTAGTCACCGCCTTAAGTCATCATCATTGGAGAAAGGCCCCCTGGGGGGATGCTCGCTTCACTCGCACAAAAGAAACAAAGCTTTTGCATCGAACTGCTCTGATACAATGAAGTGATTTGATGGCAATGCACCACAATGCACTCTTCTTCACGAGAGCCTTCATGAGAGCTACATATCCTCGGGGTAGAAAACTGAGCTCCTAGGGCCGTGCACAGTACTCCACACAGAGGCTGCAGAATACACAACAAAAAACACAATACACATGGAGCATGAAGACATACTTCTTAGGTCTTACAAATGTGTTCCAACTTACAGTCTGTGACTAACCAGGCCACTATATATTTTATCAAAGAACATATACAGAGAAGTGTCCGGTGGCCATTTGGCTTTTCACATGGACACTAATGATAACAAAAGAAACCTCCAATAGTAAGTCTAGGTCCTCTCAGTTTCTTTAGTATAATTTTATTTTGAATTGGGTCTACCTGTTTTTTGTATTTTGTCATTTGGATGGGCCTCAATCTCCTAAGGTTTCTAGAGCATTACGTCATATCTCAAGCTTAATGGCTTTCTCAAGTCTTCTAATAAACCATCATACTTTTTGAAAATCATATAGAACCTTTAGTTTGAGCACAATCTCTTGATAATGGAAAAGATAAACTATTAAAGGTCTACCTCTCTGCATCACTCTATCCGAGTTATCCTAACTACACTCTTCCTCATTCTAAGCTGAAAACTCTTTTAAAAAAACAAGCTTCAAAGTGAGACCAATCTAGGGGAATAGCTTTGGCTTCGTTTAGACTCATCCACTGCTTGTATGTGTGTGGTTCAAGAAAAAGGATCATTTTGACCACTAGATACTCAGGCGGGGTTCCTTTTAGCTGATGCAAGTTAGTCCACTTTTGGAGAAAACTGTATGCTCCATCGTTGTTTTGATCTCTAGTGTCCCCCATGAAAGTAGTGTTGTGGATGTAAGGATCATGTGACCTTACCCATACATTCATATACATGTAAGAATATAGTTATGCAATATAACATAGGAGTAGTGGCATAGAAAATAACAGATATATGAGAATCTCAACATTTTCTTACTAACAACATGTACAAAGATGATGGCATTGTCCACTCATGCGCTCTCAAGGTAGAGCTTAAATGGTGATCGAGATAGCTCTAGATAGGGAGATACAAGGTAGAGGTATGCTGGCTCAATTCCATGTCTCAGGTTAGTGCAGAAGTCATGTATATATAGGATAATGGGTGGCCTTTCGTGGACAACTATACATGGGCAGTAGAGCGTGGGTGGCCCCCGCCCGCATAATTGCCATATACAACATAGGCTGGTTGAACCGGCCTAACAAATATAAATGATTTTTACTCCAATAGGGAATATTTCATGGAATATTCCCTTTACATCACGCTGAGGGCAACCAGGGGACCCGTTGGCACCCTAGGACCCCCTAGGACCCCCTAGCTAGGGGGCCCGTTGGCCCCCTTGGACCCCCCCACCGACGCTACTCACCGCTACCCCGGACCCCACAATTCGGGACCCTAGTAACTCCCTTTCCTTACAATAACTAATATGGTCCAATATGACCATCTAACATGCAAATTGGGATTCCCATCAATTGGGTAATGCACGCTTGGCTTTGCATCATAATGGGGGCCTTACAAAATGTGCATACAATCGTGAGGGGTAGACATTGATCATATACAAACAATATATACATTATATATAGAGCATTGCCTTAAGAGAGATCATTATGTGGGTTTCGAGGCTCCCACACATTTGTGTGCATGTCTCATCTCCTCTCTCTCCCTCCATCTCCTCCTTGATCCTCTTGTTCTGCATACAAAAGCACTTCATTTGTATTAGAGCTTGCTGAAGGCTTGTGTGCAAGAAGTTTCGTTGGAAGCTTAGGTCACAAGACGTGAATGTGTAGGTCGAGACCTCTTGATAGTTGCTTAGTATTTTGGCCATAACGCGAGCTAGGGAGCTTGGATTGGTCCATTTTAAAGTTTTGTGTTTAGCTAAGAAAGAGGGTTACAACCTGAAAGAAGGGTTCAAAACTTGGTTTGGAGTTCTAAATCATTGGAAATTTGAAATCACACACTAATGTAGAAGATAAATCTATATTCGCTTGGACAACAGGTCTGTTTTTGGGCTGTAACTTGAGTTTTACAAATCCGATTCAAAAAATTTAACTTACTCTGTGTAGTTTGGAAGCTACAACTTTTTTGAAGAATGTAGATCCAGATTTTGAGTGGTAGCTCACTGAAATTGCAAAATGCAAAGCAAATGTGTTGTAGGTGAATGTGAAATTGACAACAGATGCATGTTTTGTATATATCTTGAGCTACACACCTTTACTGTTACATGCACCAACAACTCCTATCCTATTATGGGAGTTGGTAAGATCATTTTGACTACAACTGATGGTAGTTCTTTCACTTTATGAGATGATTTGTTTGTGCCAGAGATCAAGAAAAATCTATTATCAGTTTTTGCATTAGCCAAGATTGGCTTGGTTGTGAAATTTGTTGATGACAGATGCATAGTTCATGATCCGTCAAATGGAGATGTCATTATTGTGTCTAGCATTTTTTGTCGTGGGTTCTATAAGCTCATAGACTATGAAAGATCTTTAAATGATTTGGCATGTGCAGTACATGATTTTCAGGCTATATCAGATGCAAAGCTTTGGCATGCATGCTTTGGTCATCTAAATTTTGCTAGTTTGCTACACCTGCAAAAATCTGAAATGGTGTCCTCTTTGCCCAAACTTGAGGCACCTGGAAAATATGTTTGTGAAGGCTATATTTTGGGAAAAATGCAGTGTTCTTCCTTTCCAAAAGATGGTTCAGTTTGGGCTACTCTCAAATTGTAGCTTGTACGTAGTGATGTTTGTGGTCCTATGCAGATACCTTCCTTTGGTAACTATCTTTATGTCATCACTTTCATCGATGATTTTTCGAGGCATGCATGGGTCTATCCATTGAAGGCAAAGTCCGAAGTGTTTTTGTGCTTGAAAAGGTTTCTGGTTTTGGATGAAATTATGTCAGCATGTAAAATGGGCACCCTCCATTTTGATGGAGGGGGGGAATATATGTCTTCTGACTTTAATGCATTTTCGGCTAAATGTGGGATAGAACATCAATGAATAGTGTTGTATACACCTCAACAAAATGGAGTTGCTAAATGAAAGAATAGGTCACTCATGGAGATGGCGAGGTGTATGGTCAAGAGTCAGGCTTTACCATGTAGTTTCTAGCTTGAGGGTGTCATGTGTGCAACATAGGTACGTAATAGGTGTCCCACTAAAGTGTTGCAGTCTATCACTCCATGTGAGACTTGGCATGGTTGCAATCCATCTGTTGCTCATCTTGTGTTTTTGGTTGTCTGGCATATGCATTAGTGCCTAAACAACATCGTATAAAATTGAATGATAAAGTAGTCAAATGTATTTTTATTGAGTACAGTTTTGAAAGTACATGCTATCATCTCTATCATCCATAGACTAAATGGATTCTGGTTAGCCATGATGTTGTTTTTGTGGAAGATACTATTCAGCCATTGCTTTCATGTACGAAGGAGACATCTGTTAGCTCCAAAGACATGTATGATACTTTGCTGCCTCTTTTTATAGGTTGACAACCTAGTGCTGGGCCTAAGGAGGCAACTTCTCAGCCTTTGCAGGTTCCATGTGATGGTGCAGATCATCCCATTTCAGATGCAGATTTACATGATGCACTTGTTGATGAGAGAGCTGATATTGAGCAGGCAAAAACTATGCCAAAATGGTTGGTGCAGACCTTGCGTGACAGCTAACTTATAGATGCACCTCTGTCATATCATACTTGGTCAGGCTCTCATAGTGCCTCTTTTGCATCAGATTTCTATGCTATGGCTGTGTCTAGTATCTATGATGAGAATGAGCATGTTTAATTTGAAGAAGCACAAAATTCAGAAAATTGGATGGTTGCTATGCAATCTGAATATGATGCTATAATGAAGAATGGTACCTGGTCTTTATGTGACTTACCTCCTAGCAAGAAGGCCACTGACACAAAGTGGGTATACAAGCTGAAGCATAAACATGATGGAACAGTTGACAAGTATAAGGCTAGGCGTGTTGCAAAGGGTTATGCACAGGAAAGAGGCATTGATTTTGACCAAAACCTTTGCTCCTACTTGCCAAATGACTACTGTTTGTAGCATCTGTGCACTTGTAGCTCAACATGGTTTGAATGTACATCAGTTGGACATTAAAACAACATTTCTGAATGGTGAATTGCATGAAGAAGTGTATGTTTTTCAGCCTCGTGGCTTTGGGTAAGAAGGGCATGAAAACGAGGTCTGCTAGTTAAAGAAGGCATTATACGGTTTAAAGCAAACACCACGTGCTTGGTATGAAAAGATACATGCCAATCTGATTTGCACATGGTTTTGAGAACAATCCAACTAAAAGCACCTTATATGTTAAGCATGCTAATGATGTGCTTTTGATCATTGTGGTATATGTTGATGACATCTGGTCACGGGTCTTCATGACATGCATATTGCTGATTTTAAGGCTGATTTGCATGCCTCATTTGAGATGTTTGATTTGGGGCATTTGCATCATTATTTAGGCATTCAATTTATGCAAGTTGATGGTGGAATGGGTTTGTGTCAAATGAAATATATTGACACATTATTGCAGCATTTTGGCCTTGACGACTGTAAGCCTACTGCCACTCCTATGGAGACAGGTTTACGATTGAGTTTTCATGTTGCTGGAGATGCATTTGATGTTGTTCTCTATCAGCACGTTGTTGGATGCTTGATTACTTATGCATTACTTGGCCATATATTCAGCGCTATCTCACAGATGAGCAGGTTTATGCATTGCCCAGGTGTCAAGCATTGGCACGCGGTTAAGCGCATCTTTCACTACTTGAGTGGTATCTGGCTACTTGGATTGTTTTATCCCAAGGGGGGATCACTATCGCCAGATTTGCATGCTTTTTCTGAAAGTGATTGAGCTAGTTGTTATGACACTCGTGTGTCCACCAGTGGTTTTCACTTCATGCTTGGTAGCTCATGTATATCTTGGTTGAGCAAGAAGCACCCTACTGTGGCCACTTCGAGTTGTGAGGCTGAGTATAGGGCAGCTTTCACAACGACTGTTCAATGTGTGTGGCTTAGATGCCTTATGGCTGATTTGGGTGTTGGTCAGTCTTCTGCCACCACCATCTTCACTGACAATCAGAGCACATTGGAAGTTGTGAGGAACCCTGTGCTCCATGGTCGCACTAAGCACATTGAGATACATTATCATTATGTTAGGGAGAGGTTCTGCGCTTGGGAGATCAACTTGCCATATGTGCCAACGCAAGAGAACATTGCAGACCTTTTCACGAAGGCTGTGCCTAGGGAGAAGTTTGAAGCTTTTTGCAAAGCTTTAGGCATACTTCCTTTTGTAGATTAATTCCACATAGCTTGGCACTTCCTTATACATAAGTGCCAACTCCTTGTTCACTGCATCACTCTCAGGGGGGATTCGTTGATATATTTAGGTAGTGATGTGTGTTAACACTCTGGGACCACCGGGGTACATTTTTCCCTCATTAGGAGTCCCCCCCCCCGGCTTGTATATATGTCTATTGCCCTAATGGGCTACTTATCATGTACATTCTAGTGGTAATACATTCAGTATTGTGTGTTGTGCTCCAAGCTTCTTCTTTTTCCTTGTGTTGTTCACATGCTTCCACAAACGTCTAACTCCAACATTATTTACGAAGAACATCAATGAGCTTTTTATCATTGTCATGGGCAACCTATTTAGTTTTCATCTTGTGAATTTTCATGATGAAGATCCCATGGTGTCTAAAGGGAGAGGTGTTTGTACAATTACATATTCTTCTGCCAAGCAGGACAAGAGATTTCCCAATCAACCATTTGGAGAAGAGATTTCTCAATCAACCATTCTTTTGAAATGTCATGGAAATAAGGCGAATATCTTTCTTTCCAAATTTTCCAAAGTGCTTTCCCTCCATATCTTCCAAAATGCTTCCCGTGTGATGGCTTCACCGAGTAGGGCTTGCAGCTTCCAATTGATTTGAATTTGTAACTTTAATACCTTAGCAATAGTTTGTGAGACCGAGTCACTCCGGGGCAAGAAAAAAAAGGTGACCAATCTTTTCTTACCACCAAGACAATGCTTACACCACTCTCGGCTCCGCTGAGTTTTTAGCTTTGAGAGTGTTATTGAATGTTCTTGGAAGGGAGAGGTCATTGAATGTTCCCACAAAAAGCCTTTCACGCTAACCCATTGACATTCTGTAGAGCTGCCCTGTCATAGAAGCTCGAGATCACATGTCCTTCATGGGTTGGTGAGAAGTGATGAAGTTCCGTGAATTGTTTAAAGGCAGAGATGGGTGCCGTATGCGAGTGCTTCCCTGAGGTGTTTCAAAGCCGCTCTGCTCTCGCAAGGCAAACGTGAGTGTAATGGATTCCAAGCGTAACTTAGTGGCGATCTGTCAGCATCACCTTACGAATCATAGGGACGGAGCCATGTCACTGGTGTGACTCTCTCTCTCTCTCCAGAGAGCATTCCCTGAGAGCGCTCTTGTATATATATATGTATGCTGGTTGCCTCTATTCTCTCTGCGTTCATACTCCTATGGTGCAGTCAGTTTCTGCTGGTCTCCCTAAGGCCCCTGTTACAAAAAGGAAGCCGCATCCTTTAGAAAAGCAAATGCAGAGAGCTGAACAACGCATCAAGTGGATGCGAACGACGCCCTGTTCCGACGAGAGAGAGAGAGAGAAAGTATATTTTGGGCCCTATCCTTCCTGAGCTTTTCCATTCTTACAGCGAGGCTGCTTCCTGCACTGCGTCTCATACGGCTCTGGCTACACTCTTCATGGATGTAGATCCATTTTCTTGACCTTGCAAGACATTAAACTGTCGTGCAAGCTTAGAAGCTCATTAAACGCCTATCCCTTCTGAGCTTTGCGATTCTCTCAATCTTTCCAGCAAGCGCACTCTCGCGCACGCGCACGCACACACACACATAGACGAAGCGGCGAATTAGAGCTTTATATGAGAATTCATATAAAGTTCGGCAAAGTATAATAGTGCATCCGTCTCTCTATCAATCTCTGTTAATTACTCTTGAGGTTTTCTCTTGTACTTGTAACACGCACACACACCGGCAGCAGCCAATCAAAACTTTGTATTCGAACTCAAAAAAAAATGCGGACTCAATCTCTGTGTCTGTCTCTTCTACTATCTTGTACTTGTAACAATTAGAGCTCAAGTGTTGAATAGACTCGAGTTTTAGTTTTACAGATTTCTCAGCGACATCCGAACGTTTTCTCTCTATTGAATTGTCCTCTAGTCTCCGTAAGTTGTTTGGAAGCAGTCATCAGACTTCAGATATGTTATAACGAAAAGATTTTGAAATATTGCGCTGATTGTTCAACAGTTGTAAAAATATTAGAAAGTTGCATTTGATGTTGTTTCTTTGGTCACATGCTACTTCCTTACGAGTGAGCAGATGTCTGAGTAATCTTGACGGGACCAGTACAGAACTTACAAAAGGCGATGCATGGATAAGTATGCAATCTTTCCAATATCGATGGTAGATTGGTAGCTGTTTTTGGAAATAGTTGCTGCTTCTAAAACAAAGAGTGTCATTGCAGCATGAATGCGTAGCTATCTCTGATCTGTTACCGTCGTCTTATGAGAATGCAAGGATTGCAACTTTGATGCGTATGTGTCTTTGGATTGTTGTTTTCGTCTCATGACAAGCAGGGGTATGTAAACGCGTACTGTTTGAGATGACTTGCATGAGTTCAAGTATGGAACATGAAAATGCTTGCTATTCATATCAAGCACGAATGTGTTTGCTAGTATTAAGTGCTTCTAGTCTACGAGTGTGGACCAATGCATTAGTTCATCATTATCAGTGGTTTAGCGATGTGGATAAATGCAAAGCTATGTGTGGATAAAGCTGCTTGGACATGGACGAATAGCTGTTTCTGCGTCTGATATTGCTAGTCTACCAACTATGCTGTTTGTACGAAGCTCGAATGTGGTTGCTAATATAGTACTCAGTCTAATCAATATTAACAATTGCTGCTTCATCTGATGTTTCTACCCTGTACGAGTATTGGTTCAAGTGCCATGAGTTGATGAGGCCACTTAAAAGTGTGGGGAGACAGCCTTGGTTCAAGTGCCACCAGGCTCAATATATCCAGCTGAGCATACAACTTCTTGCTCCATGTGTACCATGAGGTGGGGTGCCCCTCCCTCTTCTTTGAGAAAGTAGGTGGTGTTTGTAATTCGAGTATGAATAAAAAAAAGTGTATATAATGCATGGGATTCCATAGAGATTTGCTCTTCTGATATTGTTATTTTCATGTTAGGACACGTCTGGAATATGAAAATGCTTATTGTTTCTGATTACTAGGATGAATATACCTTGTCGACTAGTATGAATTAAATTTATATATGGATCAATACCTTTTTCAGCACCTGGTATTAGCATGCAAGTATGGAGGAGTGCTTCTATTGTGCATGTGTGCACCAATGCATTGCTTAATGTGGGTGAATAATGCTTTCTCCATGGATGAATAGTTGTGTTTGCATCATTATCCCTAGTCCGCGGTGTAGTTTAATACAGTTATTACTGTGGATACAACCTTTTGGACTTGACTGCATATATCTATTTTCGACATGGCCGTGTCTATTACTGTTACTCCACCAAGTGTGAAATATGAAGATCCTTGGTGCTTGTATTGTTGTGATAGGACACATGCACACATGGGATATAGAGACACCTAGGCATTATCAAGAATATCTCTTTCAATTATGATGGGTGATTATAGGTGCGATGAAAAGTTGTTCTTCTGTTATGCTTGAGCCTATGATTCACATGATTGCCGCATGATTATCATGGAATGCTATTTATCAGTATGCTAGGAATTTATTAGTGCCCAATCTGACCAGCATAGATAACGTTTTCTCGGATCTAATACGGCTAACCTGTTCTAGTGCGAGTCTGAAAATGCTTGATGTTTCAACATGGATGAAGAGCTATTCTTGCATCTGATATTGTTACCCTATACAAAACGTAAGATGAAATATGAAGACACTTGTTGTTTGTATTAAGCTAGATTGTGATTATCAGTGGTCATTCTTATCAGTATTGATTACTGTTGCTTATATGAGTTGTCAATCTTACCAGCTGAACTCAACTTTTACTGTATTGCTTTGCTGGATCACGTATTTGCTTACTCTTTTTAGTGGCAGGCATGCATGACTACAAAAGTAACGTAAGGTAGACTTTGAAAGAATTGTCTGGTGGGATCATTGTCATTTTGCAGTTGCAATGTCATTGTAAATTATGGTCAAGATCTCAAAAGCTCTTACCATGATTCTGTAATTTCTCTCCATCTCGCACATCCTTGCTTAAACGATTAGTCTTGAAATAGAATATCCTTTTCATTAATCCATGTTTGAACGTAATGGGTAATACTAAAACGTTGATTGAGTTATGTTTTCTTCACTTTCATGTTTTTATTATCTAAGAACCTAATTCTTTCCCGTACCTATCTTTCTTCAATCACTGCTCTATTTTGCAAATTGAAATATCATATATCTTCAATAATAATTCTTACTATTACATTAGAAAACTATAGAATTTCCAAAGAAAACACTCAACTATTTGTTTTTCTTGTGCCATTCTTTGAGCATTGCTACAATAGATATGCTCATTACTAATATCCCTGTATCTTCATGTTTTAATTGTGTACCTATTTCCATAGATAATTTTAGCCTACTATCAAGATGTAGCTAAAAAATAACAACACAATCTTTGATTTAGCATGTTCTAAAACAATTTAAATGGATGTTCCAATGAAGGAAATATCTAATAAATATGACATATAAAAGCTTTCTGGGCCATAGTGTTTCCACTTTCTTGGAGAAATCTCATTCTCACCAATGTAGAGGAGATTTTTCTATTGAGGATGTTATTGAGGCTACACAAAAGATTTCAAGGTTTGTTCAAAATTTCATAGAGGTAATATCTATATCAGAACAAAGGTGTAGTACCTTAGAAAAAACATTGAAAAGATCTTAAAGAACCAACTCCTAATAGACTTGAAAAAGAACATATCAATTTTTGACATTGAAAGTGCAATAGCAAGAGTAAAATCTTGTACCTAGCAGAAAAAGAGCCCAAAATCAAGTAAAAGAGAGGAGATTTTGAATCTCAAATTGATGAATCCATCGTCATTGTGGTAAGAACTGTAAAAACATGATGAGGTAAGAACTGTAAATACATGATGAGGCACCTTGAACATGTGGACTAATTGTCCTCATTCATGTGCCATCACACTTGATATATCTAGATCTAGTTGTGATTTATGCTCTATGTATACCTTAAGATTGGGTGTCCGTCCTCCTCCTTCTTGAGGGTTTGGCTGATTGTGTTTTTGTAACTTAAATATGATTAAAGAAACAAAAGTGCATATGATGCATGCGATATCTTGGGTAATTACTTATGTACTTTTTTTAAAAGAAAAAAATTTCTTGTAGTGAAAAAAAAGAGGTATTGGAGGAGGTAGATAAGATATATGTAGAGAGAAGTGTTTTGCATCTATCGTCTTGAATGAGTACAAAATCGAGAGCCATAAATAGACATTACAATAGATTCTTTGAACAATGAAATTTGTGTCAATGGTTGTTAGGGATATTATTGAGAATACCCATGGTGGTTATGACATAGATGTAGCCATCACTACAAGCTTGTACATGACAATCAATATTGCACTCATTATATGCATTGATATGGCAGCTCATATACCATGAAGTTTTTTTTAGAAATTGTAATGAAGCAAAGAAATCAAACTCATGGTTACCATGGTGTGGGCCTCCATACTAGGAATCTTTGCTCGATGACATCAAGATTTTTATATACACAATACAAAGGAGGACTCTTTGCACATGTAAATATGTAATTTACCATAAACATGTGAGACAGCAAGTAACTATTTTTGTG
The DNA here is from genome assembly GCA_020310875.1 of Ceratopteris richardii. Lineage (NCBI taxonomy): Eukaryota > Viridiplantae > Streptophyta > Polypodiopsida > Polypodiales > Pteridaceae > Ceratopteris > Ceratopteris richardii. The sequence continues at coordinate 130,554,931 of CM035419.1, forward strand.
TGGGCCTCCATACTAGAAATCTTTGCTTGATAACATCAAGATTTTGATATACAAAATACAAAGGAGGACTCTTTGCACATGTAAATATGTAATTTACCATAATCATGTGAGACAACAAGTAACTATTTTTTAGTATTCTATAATGTAGAACATAACCACATGAAACTTTATAGTATACATCATAAACATAATCATAATTCTATAAGCATAAATATATGACCATAATAATATCCATAATAATTGACATGGCCCTGACCATAACCATTGTGATCATCATCATCATAATCATTATTAATCCACATATGAAACTAAAAAGTAACCACAACCATAAACATGATGATCATAATCATAGGCAAAATCATATCCATAATGAGAATCATAATTATGAACATAAGTATACTTCTTCACTATTATAGAAGAGCCAATTAGGACCACGTTTCTAGTAATTCTTCTACTCAAGGGGGATTCTTGCTTGGGGAAGTATACTTTCTGACATATCTATGTGCAAAAATACAACTTGATAGTGAAGTTAGAGTGATGAAAAAAATTATAATGATATTGATGATAAAAGCACAATTTTCTAAATACTTTGAATATTATAGTTAGAAAAATAAATCCAAATTAGCATTACAAGTGGGCTACTAGTTAGCCTAGAGACTAGAACTTGACTACTCATAAATCACAACTAGAAGTATTTGAAACAACAAAGTACTCTTCACAAGTGAAATGTGACAGATTTCAATTGAGAAACACTAGCCAAGACTACGCAATCACAATATCATGTCATCTTTCACTGAATTGAGAAGCTAAGACTTTGTATAGTCACCATAGAGTCGCCTCAACCATAGTGGCCAAAGGCACAACTCTATATAATGAGAATCCAATAGATAGCTCCACTAGAGAGTACAACTAGTAGATTTCTACCTTGAATACCTATGTATATTTGGGATTGAGTCGATATGGCCCAGTCCTTATAGGTGCAACTCCCTCTATTAAGGGTGTTTGATGTGATCCAAGCTCCTCCAGAATACCTTATAGATCCTTCTAGGACCATGTAAAGGCATTTTTATAGGTATAAAGAAGAGAGGTTACCTTGTGTACCAAGAATGAGCAGTGCCACAACCATATGGCTTGCTAGAATACTCGCAGGTTTTCTTCATCTCCGAGGTTCTCTTCTCAAGAAAGCACTTCAAGGGTAGCCTCACTTGAAAAAATCATCAACAATATGTGCCATTGTAGAATTGAGCTTATGCTCCATGATGTGTTCCTTGGTCCACCCATCTAGAATTAGCATCGGGAGGTGCCTGCATAGTTTTGGCACCTTCTGGCCCGACATCCATAAAACCATTGAATTCATCATGATTACTTGTTTCCTCCTTGCATAAAAATGTAGTAGTGCCTTTTGGCAAAATTTGACCACTTTGGTTAAATATCCCAAGTGGAGGTGTGCTTGCCAAGAGGTGCTTGCAAAAAATGATCTTGTTTTCTCTATGTCACTCTAGCACAATGGAAAGTACCAACGTGAGGAGCTTCACCTCATAATTGTTGATCCATAGAGAGTTTAGGCCGATATGAAGATCAAGAGCGAATGATGTGTATGAAGAAGATGGTGAGGAATGCAAGAGCATACACACACATGCATACACACACATACTAGCAAAGTCGCAATGGAGATCAATGGAAGGCAAGAAAAGAACTCATAATCATACTCATCATCATCATCTAGTTACAATAACTCTTCTAGCTCTACCTCATAGGTTCAATCATAAACTAGCAACAACCTCAAAATGAGCTCTCTAGCTCTATTTATAGTTTTTGCCTAGTTTTGATTGGTTTCACATCTAGTGACTGGTATAGTTAAAAAATAGGTTCTACCTCTAATTTGAAATATTTAATAGCTTCCAAAAATTACCAAAATTGGTATGAGCTTTCTACTTAGACTCCTCAAGCTCGAGGACTCCTCGGCTTGCACAAAATGGATTCACATTTGCGATAATTGGATGTATATACATATAATACCTTGGTTTAGTGATAAAAGACATTGTTGCCATGATGAAATCTTCTGAGTAGCTTTAAGTTCTTCCTCTTCTTCTATGAAGAGAACCAGTACTCAAGCCTTTGCCTTGAATACTCCCCTCCTCCTTGTTTCTATCGTCCCTGACAGAACCTCATTTCACGTGAGTAATGTAGTTGGTGAGTAGGTCTGTTGCCAAGGTGTGCTCTATGATGCAAAGTCCTCGGATAAGATCACATTCAAGTATAGGATTCATTCTATCCATCACTTTGATCGCTCATGCAAACGGAGATGTGAGGGCCAAGGATGAGTTATATAAGAGAAAACGTAGATCTTCTCCATGTCTGTCCACTCTACTTATAGGAACCAGCTTCATGTTTTTGTTCTCCTCCAACGACTTCAGAGGTCATGTGTTCATGAGAACCTGAAAGAAATGTGCATCTGGAATTGCTGAGAAATACATGAATGTGTTCACCTCTAACAATCAATGGGCTAGGGTTCATCTAGAGGTGGATGCATATAATGCTCTGAATATAGGATTCATTCACAAGCAAACAGGTATAGCAAATGTGTTGGATGACTAATAAACACTTCTGAGTGATATTCCCAAAAACCAGTGGTGAAGATTTCTACAAATGTCTGCATATAGGAGGCGGGCATGTACTTCAATCTATAATGCCAAGCATAGCATACCTTGAGAGAAGGTGTTGTGTTCATGTCGTAAACTAGGTTGAAGTTCCCATATTCAAAGCCTGGTGTATTCAAAGTGGGAGCCTTGGCACGTCGAAAGGTCTTGAATACTATCTGCATCATATCAAAAATCTTTATAGTCATTTGGGCAGAAATATCTATCATCTTGTGTAGATGAGGCAGCCAATGATGAATGGTGGCCATCATATAGTCGACAGTCAGAGTATTATTTGTGGGAGGTGCGAGATAGGTATAATTGAGCCAATCCCAGCATTGATGATTATTTTGAACCTTAATAGCGAATGCCTTCCAAGTACGTGTGCGCCGAATCCGTCCATAACATGGGTTGTACTTCAAGTGTGTCGGTGCACACATCCATGTATGCATCATTTTCGGGTACTTTGTAGCAAGTCTATGCGCCAGGTGGGTTGATGTATGTGGCTTCGCTCTACTTATGGTGGAACATCTTCGGGGTCAAATTGCATGGCATGCGTGGGATGCTTTTGAGTCTCGCACTCAACTTGAAAATTATATTCTTCTAGCAAAAGGAAATATGGCTTATACTATAATTCGATGGACATTATATGTCTGCCGGAGGGGGGGTGATAGCAAAAAAATAGGGCGAATTCAAATTGCATGGCATGCATGGGATGCTTTTGAAGTCTCGCACTCAACTTGAAAATTATATTCTTCTAGCAAAAGGAAATATGGCTTATACTATAATTCGATGGACATTATATGTCTGCTGAAGGGGGGGGTGATAGCAGAAAAATAGGGATGAGCGGCCACCAACAACAGGTAAGGGTACATATTCTTCTTTGAATGTTTCCTCGACAGAGATAGGTATCGTCTCCTCCGGTTTTGGTAGATCAGGTGGTGACTCTGGTTGAGGGGGTTCCGTCATATTAGATACTTGATTCTATAACTCTTATGCTTTCATACGTAGCATAGTCAATTCTTCCAAGAGAGCCGGTGGTGCCACTTCCTGTACAATAATGGGTCCCAAAGAATCTTTAAGAAAAAAAGTTTTATTGGTGTCCTTGAGGGTTTGACATTCTTCTTGTAAACGTTCATAGTCGTCAAGCACAGGTGCATGGTCATCGAGGAGGATCTACATCGATTTGGGGGGAATGTCTTGAAAGTGAGACGGACTAAGAGGCTTATCCAGATTGTCCAATGTAGCTTCAAAATTCTCACGATTCTGCTATTGTAGACATTGATTTTCCTCCTTTGCAACATTGAGGTGGTGGCGAAGGAGTGCCATATTGTGTGATAGTTGGGCATTTCACATCAAGTAAACATCTAATTATGATTCAATTTCCTTGACCCATTCCTCAACTTGAGCTTCAAAAGTTTGTTGATGTGTCTGGTATTCGGTTTCCAAGTTTTGATATTTTTGGTTAAGCTCCTCATTGTGCAGGGTGAGTCAACTAAGCATACCCATAACTCATGTGTAGTCCATTGTAGGGAAGAATGTTGTTGCCCGAGTGATGAATATTCAACATTAATTTCAGCAAACACCGTACCATTTGCTAGATAGCAACATCAATAGTGGATGACAAAGATGAAGCAAGGGTGGGGAATGTGACATGGGGGGTGGTTTTTAATGCAATGGGAGTGGGCGTAGGGGTAGGGATAGTGGATGCAATGGTGAGGAACCGAAGTGACATGCAAATAGATGACGTATGAGATGTGCTACGTAGTGTGGTGGATGCATGTAATTGTGCATCTGGTGAAGCGGTGGATGAGATGTCCATGTCACTAGTGGAACTTTCAATGATTGCAACATGAAAGAGTGATGTTGATGCTATGGTGGATGGTGGTGGATGTAATTGTGTGGTGAGAGGTGACGAGGTAGTGTACTTGGTGGCCATAAGAAAGGGACTTGTGGGCAAAGTTCTAGAGACGGTCTTCCAAATGTAAAAGGTGTAGATCGGGGCTGCAAAAAGGATGTGAAAGAAGTATAGAAGGAGGTTGGCTATGTGGAGATGGTAAAGGATTATCATGGATTAGTGGTATATGAGGGAAAATGCAAGGACACGGAAATGATGGGTGGTGTCATAATACGTAGAATTGAAACTGGGGGAATGGGATCACTAGTCAGAATTGGGTTGGAGATAGGGGCCAAACAAAAATAGGGGACGATATACGAAACTCAGGGCTATCTACAACATCAGGGGAGGTTAGGGTTGGGACCAGTTGAGAAGGGAGGGTTTTGCCAAGGGTATATGCAGGGGAAGTGTCTTCCTCGGTCAGGTCGATCGTGGAGGAACCCACAGGGGGTGCTGATGTGATGGGACCAATAGGAACACGAATGTATGTACCTGGGCATTTAAGAATACGAACCTGTTGAGGGTCAAACTTGGGTAAGGGATTCCTTAGAAAATATCGTAACACTTCCAGCACACCAACATATTTAACCAACTCATGCATAGCGGAGATAAAAGTTTCTTCAAAGCCACCACTAACTAGTTCCTATTGTAAGATGGCTTTGTTTTGTTCTTCCCTTAATCTGTTTGTGCCCAAACTTTATTCATGTTATTGTAGAGCCATCGGATGGCGATGGTGTAAGCTATTGCTTCTGCTATTTCTTCTTCATATGTAATAGCTTCTCCTGAAACTTCAACATGTGCTTCGGATTGGTGTGCTTCTTCCTCGCTAGCTTCAGTGTGAGCTTCGCCTTCATTAGTCACTGTGCGGTCATCATCTTCATCTTTAGAATCAACATTCACTCCCTCAAATGGCGTAATGGGGTACGAGGCCATTTAAATTCTTGAGAGACAACATGGGTATCCGAGAATGGAAAATCACTAGACAATACATCGGGGATCTCAAAATGAAACATAGTTTTGATATCTTCAATGCCCAGTCTGTAATTGGGAAGGTGAAGGAATCAGAGACGAATGTAGAAGTTGCTATGGGAACTTCTACAGTCGTGGTGGCCTTAGTTGTAATGGTAGTAGGCATGGTGGTCTCTACCTGCGAAACTTCACAGAGTGTGGTGGAGTGGCTCAAGTGAACGCGGAGAGGTGGAATTATTGGTTGTGGTTGAACTAGAGATCGTTGAGGCAAGGTTTGAGGTGTGTTTGAGGTGATGGTGGCAGGAGCACTTGTGGGCATGGAATGGTGCCGCACATGCGCTTGACTCGCAGGGTTTGCGGGGTCTCATGGTCTTCTTGGAGCCTTTATATTGTTTCAATTGCTCAATTGGTAGGGCTCTCTCTATAGTAATATCATAGGCTAGACACATGTATATGATGCGTGTGAGAGCACAGCATCCATGAGCGACCTTCTTCTTCTCCCACCAATGTTTGGCCAATAAAAGTTGATCTTGTATGTAAGTGGTGATATCAATTGTTTGAGTCCCTGTGGTGGCAAGATACAACATGAGACCTCCATTCCTTTCCACCACCAACATGCTTCTTGTGTAGTGTGTGATTTTAGTGATGTGAGAAGTGAAGTGTGACTGGTGCGTGCTTTGAGTGGGAGTATGTAAGGTGCGTGGATTTACAATTGATTTCGAATGAGTACCTATAGAGTTAGTGTATGTTACAAGGAAAATGGTGATATGCAATTGTCTAACTGGGTCTGCATGTAGTGGTTAATAAGAGTATTAGTTTCACTAAGTCAATGGTGAGGATGAGCTTGGTCGAGGGTCTTCGTGATTACAGAAGGCTTAGGGATCCATTTCTGTGTCACATGGGGGGTTAGAAGAGATGATGTGTAATTTACAAAAGAAGGTGTGTAGGGTTTCCTAGTAGTCTCAAAAAAGGTCTTCTTAGAGGTGACTAAGGTTGAAGCATAAACTAAGAACTTTTTAGGTACCAAGAGTTGGCGAGACTTGGAATGAGCTATCACCATGGACTTGGGCACCCAAATTTTCCGAATATGTTGCCTCAATGGAAATTGAGAAAGCTACTGAAGATCTAGAGTGTTTGAATTACTGGGTACAGTCACCTTGCGTATCCACCCCGGTTGAGCGTATGCCTGAGTGGAGTGTCTAATGAACCACTCTGATATAGTGCACCAATGAGTACGTGGATGATGTGACCAAGCGGCTTATCGAGGGTGAGATATCCTATCCACATGCTATTTTGGAAAAGAAGGGAGATCCATTGCACTCTTGCCTGGAAATGGTGACTGTTGATATTCATCTCAAGACTGAGTCTTATGCCACCATACTTGTCGAATTCCTGTCTGTCTACCCAATTTCTGCTCCTGGATGGGTGGTAATTCCTATGTGGGTTCGGTAGGGTGTGCTGACGTGCACAAGGTTGGGGGAACTTCTATCACATCCAATGCCTCTCTGTGTCGACTTTTGAGGGGTAGTTCATGATATTGTCCTGCAAGTTCCAATTGAACCACACTTTTGCAAAGATTTAAACTCACTGAGTAATGGTATAACCAGTCCTGGCCTAGGATCATAGGTTCTATTAGATCATCGTCATGAAAAACCAACAGTTTTACCATCACAGTCACGTTTTCTATGGAGATGGGTAGCTCAATCTCACCTATGCAAGGGGTTTCTAATCCACCTAGTTGAATGTGATAGGCGTCAAAAGGCTTAATTTCATATTCCCTACAAAGAGAGAGTCGAATTGCATTCGTGGCTACACCTGAGTCAATTAAAGCCTTACATTGCGTGCGCATGGGTTCCTTGCCTAGAGTGATATTAATCAATGGTCTCCTATCAATGATACTAGGGACATCTCTTCCTCCAAGTTGGCACATAGCTACAGGGTATCGTGGGGCATCCACCGATTGAGGTTCTCTATCTAGTCCTCTCCGTTTTAGTATCTTTTGCTTAATGTGTTCCAATGCTTCTGCTTGAGCTTCAGCTCTGATTCGTTCCTCTTCTTTCTTTCGCTTCTTGGAAAGAGTTAATCGTTTAAGCATGTCTGCAGTTAAAGGTTCCTGATATAGCTTAACTGGACATCCACTAATATATGTAGGCAATACTTCTACCTCAAGAGTTGCTAACTAGTCAATATCGTGTTGATGATCATGGGTCCGTAACCTCATTTCTCTAACTTGCGAGCATGTTGTTTCAAGGTGTAAACTAGCACCAAATCTCCTAGTCATAGTCCCTTGTCTTTAATATGAGCATCAAAGTAGGCTTTCTGTCTCTTCTTAGCGGCATAAATTCTTGCTGTTGCTCGCACTCTTGAGGCTCTCCCCAAAGGCTCTAAGTCAAGTATTCTAGAGGAAATCTCATGACATGTCCATTCGTACTCCTGAGCGATCTTGAGTGTGGGTATCAAAAAATCTAAAGGCAATATGGCATTCTGGCCAGACACCATTTGGAATGGTGTAGCATTAAGCACTATTTTATAGGCTATGCGATAAGCCCATAAAGCATGGTGTAATTGTTGATCCCAATCTGAATGTTGATTGTTCACAATTTTGGTGAGAATGTTGCACAAAATCTTATTAGTACTCTCACCTTGTCCATTAGCTTGAGGATGATACACTACATGGATATTGTGCGCATCTTGCCTATAGATACTTCCTGTGAGAAATTGATATCTCTACGCTGTCACAACCTCTTTCTCTTGGGTCTTTACTTGAGGATTCTTAGGTCTGTATGCCAATACTGGAAGTAAAGACTTGGCCCATTCAAGGAAAATCTCGACATTCAAGAGATATGCATCTAGTAGCTCATTTGCTACCCTAGTAGGTGCTTCTCTGGAAGTTTTCCTAGAGAGGTGGTCCGTTCTTGAGTGTGTTTTCCCCTTTTTGACTACTACTTCAAAATCATATTCAATCAAAAGTAAAAGCCAACGTATTAATCTACTGGTGTTGCATGGTTTTTTGACCAATACAAAAGAGCTTGGTGGTCGATAAAGAATTTAAACTTATGTGCCAATAAATAATGGTGAAACTTCTTCACTGCGTAGACCATTCCTAGTCCCTCTCGTTCAGTAGTGGTGTAGTTTCTCTTTGCAACGTTCAACTGCTTGCTGGCATATGCAATGGGTAAATCTATATTGCCCTCCTCTCTGGGTTATGCCAACATGCATCCTATGGCATGATTAGAAGCATCTATGTGTACATGAAAAGGTTTTTTCCAATCAGGTACTACTAGAATAGGTGCAGAACACAATCGTCGTTTAAGCTCACTAAAGGAACTCTCACATTCTTTTCTCCACTCAAAGTTGGTTAGCAGGTTGTAGAGTGGTTTAGCAATGATTGCATACATATGTATGAATCATCGGCAATAACCGCAATGGCCCATAAATGCTTGTACTTCCTTGATGTTCTTTGGCCTTGATAATTCATTAATTACTCGTATCTTATCTTCATCCGTGGAGATTCCATTTTTTTGAGACTATATGATCGAGTATTTTGCCTTGTCTAACCATAAAAACACACTTCTCTAGGTTTAAAAAAACTTGATATTCCCTAAACTTTTTGAAGATGTGTTTGAACTCAGGGATATGATGTGGACTAAGCACTGAGTGAGCACACAGGTCATCCACATACACTTGTAGGTTCTTTCTTAAAAACTCTCTGAACACATGGCACATCAACCTTTGGAAAGTTGTAGGTGCATTTGTTAGCCCAAAAGGCATTATGCAAAATGCAAAGATACCCCACTCAGTGGCAAGTGTCCTCTTGTGTTGGTCCTTGGGGGTGATGGAAACTTGGTTATAGCCTGAGAATTCATCAAAGAAGCTGTACACTTCCTTGCCTATAGCTCTTTCCAACAAGTGTTCTGTAATAGGTAGAGGGTAACTATCCCTAATCTTGGCAGCATTGAACTTCTTTAAATTAATGCACACTCTCAGCTTACCATTCTTCTTAGGTAAGACTACGATGGGTGAGACCCATTTGGTGTGTTCTATTTCATAGAGGAATCTGGCTTCTATGAGTCTATCTATTTCTTCCTTGATTTTTAGTGCATAATTGTCATTATACGTATAGGGCTTTTGATTAGTGGGTCTTGCCTCGGTGGTCATGGGTATCCTATGGGAACATATGTCTGGATCTACACCTTTCAAATCTTTGTATCTCTAAGCAAACACATCCCTCTACCTCTTCAATAGAACAATCAGACTTTCTTCCTCCTCGTCCGTTAAATCATGTCCTATGTATGTGCATCGTTCTTCTCCTTCCTCGATTGCCACTATGATTTTCTTCGTGGTTTCCTTATTGTCATAGGCTTCTCCTGAACTTTTGTCTCTTTCGGGCATTTGGATCATGATTTTTTGGTCTTCCACCGGATATTTCCTAAAGTTTTCTTGCACTTCCATCAAGGGTTCTTCCTCCTCAATTTTCACACTTTTTTTCTTCCTCCCCTTTTGATCTTGTTGACTAGATCTTGAATTTTCTTTTTCCTTCCTAGGGGTGGTGAGTTCTGGGGACATGGCTTCTACCCAGCCTAGGAATTCCTCTTCCAATGAACATTCAGGTCTTTTTGAGTCTAGTTCCCATTCCTCGTCGTTCACTGGCTTACTACAATCCAAGATTTCATCTTTAGGATTATCCCCTTCTGTTTTCTCTCTTACTAGGCTTATAGTGAAGATGGATATGTCATAACTGTCTTTGTCACAATGGGGGGTCCATTGTTTTTCGTTAATTGCAATATCCATAGTCGCTAAGATCTCTGTCCAGCCATGGGGTTTGAATTCCTCATCTGGAAATACTCCAGGGACATATGTTGGATCCTCAATGGGTCTAGAAGTGTATCCTACTCCTGACGTCCTTGATGTAGCATGCTCCTCTTCTTGGCTGCGATTTTACACATCCACAGGTGTGTATCCTCATTCAACCACGATGGTTCTGATGTTAAGGAATGTACCGATTCCTTCTCCTCTTCGTTCCTATGTACTGTATTCCATTACAAAGGTGGTATGTCCCTATGTGAATAGTCTATGAGGTTCACTTTTGTGGTTACTTCTAGGTGTTTTAAGTACAAAGAGTTGGTTCCCCAATCTTGAAGGACTTGCAACTGTCGCATAAAGGGTCTACCTAAGAGCATCTCATATGCTTGATTCTTTCCAAAATTGCATATTGCAAAGGTGTGATCAAATTCTACTCCACAAGTGGATAGAGTAATTCCTTCCAACAGTCCTAAGGGTCTTTCTATGTGTCTGTCTGACATCTGCAGTTTCATCCTTGTAGGTCTAAGGGATGGTTTTCCCCAATGTTTCCACAATGAAGTGGTCGCGATAGCTAGTCCTGCACTTGTATCTAGAATGGCTTTGTAGTATGACCTTGGTATGTAATGGGAAAATAAGCATTACATTCCTCTCCTTCACTCGCATTGCCCACTTTATCTAGGGGTATTTCGGGCACCTTTCCTCATGCACTTGGTCTAGAGGAGGTTGTGATTGTTTTTGGGAACTAGTTCGCTACATGTTTCCATAGTTTTGGTTTGATCTTCAACAGAGCATCCAGATTTAAATGGCATTGAACTTTGATGTTCCGAATAGCTTGTGTATTCTGAGGAAGGACTTAGTTCTTTCCCCTTACTCGAATAGTGGGGGCTTTCACTTGAACTAAACAGCCTTCCCAAGGGCCCATAAAATGAGGTTACTCTTGCAAAGAATCAGATTCGAAACAAGTATGCTCACTTCGCCAATCATCCACTTGATCTCCATAGATAGATGGGATGTCTACAGGGAACTGTTCTCTAGAGTCATCAATCTCGAGTATGGGTGGTCAAGATTCTTGTTCCTGTCTCCATATTTCTTCTTGAATCTTTCAAGATGGCGTGCAAATCCATGTAACCCATTTGATGATTTTCTAGGTCCGACCTAGCCCGTTTGAATAGAGTGGTCTTTAAGGGTTCCATTGGGCTAGTTTGTGTGTTAGAGCTGACTTTCAGAGGGTTAGATATGACTTGCCCTAGTTTCTCTAGGAGTCCTTGAAAATGTAACTCAAGCCTGGCCATAATTCCCCAATTGAGGTATTGTGATGCCTAACAGCTTTCAAAAATTACCAAAATTGGTGTGACCTTTCTACTTAGACTCCTCAAGCTCGAGGACTCCTCGACTTGCACAAAATGGAGTCGCATTCGTGATAATTGGATGTATATACATATAATACATTAGTTTAGTGATAAAAATCATTGTTACCATGATGAAATCTTCTGATTACCTTTAAGGGCTTCCTCTTCTTCTATGAAGAGAACTAGTACTCGAGCCTTTGCCTTGAACACTCTATAAGAGTGGATTCTATAGAGAAAATTGGTCCATTTTGGCCAAGGGAAGGATATTTGCTTATTTTTCTAGTACCTACTAGGTGCCTACTTTGTAGTGGCCCTTAAAGATATAGGTGCCCAAATGCAAGAGAATCTCCAAAAATTAGGCTCGTGATTTCCTAAGGTGTGCCAAAATTTAGTCACCCAAGTTTGTCCATGAAAATGGGTCACCCAGAATTCTCCTCTTGACCAGCAAAATTTAGGTGCCTAAATTGGACACCTTGGCTACCTAAGAAATCTTTCTCAATTAGGCCACCTTGGGAGATGTGCCCAATTTGGGCTGCATCTTGACCCTCTTTTGACTTTTGTATCTACATCTAGTTCCCTACAATCACTTGATTTACCTCTTTCATTACTGTTCAAGTGCAGATTATCACTTTTTCGCTCTTTTTGACCTTGTCCTCTCTAGAAACTTAATTTTTGTGTATACTGGCTAGAAATGATTTATTGTAATATAGTTCTTCATTTAATTCACTTATTTCAATTGTGCAACACTCTACATTGCCCATCATCCAATTTAATAGGTTATTATTTTCATGAGGTAGGGAAGGCATTAGCTGAGTGCCCATTGTACCCAGTTGCCATGATAGTGTCACACCCTTCCTCCAAGTGTATCTGAAATTGATTATTAGCCTTTGAAGAGATCCATGGCTTATTCCTCCCCCAATCTCTTAATGCTTTGTCTTGCCTTAGCCAAATTCTTTCTAGGAGGAGAGGGTAAGAAGTCTCCTAGGGTAGGGCAATAACAACAAAATCCAAGAGAAATTGGCAACCTTAAACTATCATGAGTAACTTTTCAATGATGCGCAATGGTGTGACTCCATGTTGAGCTTCTAGTGTCACAATGAAAGGTGTTGAATTTGTGAGGTGCAAATTCAATCTTCATACTAAAATTATGCATCAAATTTTTGGCAGAGCCACCATCTACAATGGCATCTATCAGAATTTGAGTATTTATGAAAACACATAACCTTGAACTCTTGTAGGCATAGGGGGAAAATCCACCACAAACCCATCTATACTTGGTGATGGACTCAAGTAGGAATACTGTATGACTTCTATTGAATTACTTTACATCCATTTTTATGAGTTGGTATAAAATAACCTTGTGAGGAATCCCCTTAAGACTTTCTTCAATATTCACCTCTTGAGTATTATCTTGAGGGAAAATAGGTTAGTCTTTCAGTGAAGTGCTTCTTTAATGGCCATGTGGTCCTTCAAATCAACCTTCTTACCCTCTTCTTTTTCCTTGGCGCCCCATTGCCCTTTTACACAGGTTGTCACTCCTTGCCTAGGTCTAGTCATCATAGGTACCATAGATGATGAAACAACAAAGGATTGTGGAGTCATACCTTCATCTCTCAATGAGACCATGATCATATGAATCAAAACAAGGCAGTTGCAAAGACATGCCCTTGTATAATGATTCTTGGCATTAGGACAATGTTGAGAGGGTAGTGTGACCTTAGGTAGAGAGCATTTATTTTGTACATGACCATATTCCCTAGAGGGATAAAATATTAGAGGTCTAGTATAGCTAGGTGGATTCAGATGATTCTCCAAATTTTTGGGGCTTTTATGCACACGAAGAAGCTCCTTTTTGACTCAAGTATGGGTCATGTACCCACTAAAAGATTCAAAATATCAAGAAAACACTACATGAAACAACTACTTACTACAATAAATACCTCAGATAGAACATGAAAGGGTCCCATCATGCATGTCAATCTATAGAAGAAGCAATCCAGACCATAGTTCTAGGACTCCTACTCAATGAGGATTCTTCCTTAGTGAAGTATACACTATGACATGTTTGTGTGCAAGAATACAACTTGATAGTGAGGTCAGAATGATGAGAAAATTACAACAATAATGATGAGAAGATGATAGTGTCCTTAAGACTATGAATGATAATAGGAAGGAAAAATAATCCAAATGAGCATAACAAGCACACTAGTAGCCACTCGAGAAACTAGAACTTGACTACTCAAAAATCATAACAAGAAATATCTAAAACAGGTACTCTATGTTACACATTTGTTCCTTGGCTAGATTTGATGTGAACGTTTTCTCTATACATGCGCTTTTTACTCTACTTATGCAAAGAGGTTTTCCAACCATGTTACCACATACTTGATACACTCATATGTGTTGGTTCTTTGTACTTAGGGACATCATTCAGCTCTTACTTGAGTTCTATTGATCAGCAATAGAGAGACCTATTCCAACCATCCGTCTTCTTCGTGTCTTGTTGCATTTGTGGTCCTTGTGTGTGCTTATTTTGTGTCTCTTGCACTTCTACACACACTCAATAGTGGTACCAGAGCAATTTTATCTCTTTCTCAAGTTTTGATCTTTTTGCATCATGGCATTAGGGGAAAAAATGAACCCTGAATGGGCCTTTTAGATTAAGGAGTGATTAGTGATGGACCAATCAGAAGAGGGTGGTAGCCACAGTCTATGCACTGTAAAATACTAGGCTGAAAGGGGGAGATGGGACATATTTCTCCCTTATTTAATGAGCTTCCTCTAGAGAGAGAAGGAATCTCGTAACTCAATTGGGCCCAAAAATTCAAAATTTCTAAAAAGTTAAAAAACTAATCATAAAACTTGAAAATGGACCCCTCATTACTTTTTAGGGTCAAAAGTACTCTTTTTGACCCCAAATTCAAAATCCGTGCATGTTTTGAGCTGAAAAAAATGGGTTTTTTCAAAACTACTGAAAAAAGAGTTATTTCCCCCCTAAACCTCACATTTTCATATCCAGGTCCCAAAAAGTCATCTTTTCCCACTACTTTCACTCTGTTGCACACCATTGAAGCTCCTGTTTCTACACTCCAACCTACCTGCATCTCCTATCTTGAATTATTGTTGTAGCTTGAAGACCTTTAGCTTCAATGGCAACATCTAAAGCTTCCAGGCGACCAAAAGATGAAATCCTCACATTAAGATGTCATAATATCAAAGCCACAGAAAGACAGTGGTTATCACATGAGTACTCCAAAGGTGCATGGGTGTACATGCAACCCTCTAGAGTTGGGCCTCATTGAGTTAGAGATCGTGGAAACTTAGATCTTCATTGGAAGGGAAAGTTACTTGGCTTCAAGAAGCACAGAGACAATGGGATGGTTGCTATTGTACAACATGTTTTTACAATGGCAACTATGAAACTTGAAAACTCTAGTATTGTAATACAATATTTTATGTTTTCTTGTGTCGGACATATTTCTGAACTATTTAGATATGTTTTTGTTTGTTTCAGATATATTTCCTTCTACTTTGGTGGACGAGCAACCACTTCATAGTCTTACAAGTACTTTCTAGGCATTGCATGCAGATGTTGGTGCACTAGTCTTTCCAAATATATCTCCTGTTCAACTTTAGCATGATAGAGTTTTCTTTTACACACATAGATATGTTGTACCCTCTACAATGAATGGTTTTGGAAGGTTAGAGAGAATTGACATACATTCTCTTCTTAGCTTGGAGTGGCCAAAACCTGATTATGGTCTATATCATCTTTGAAGCAAAAGATGGTAATGGACATACATAACTCTTTGAAATTCAGAAAAGTGTCTAGTTCTGTAGGTTTGCACTGGTCTTTTCCCATTCATTGTTTTGTATATTCATTCCAAGGATTCTCATTCCAAGAGACTTCCACCATGTTCATGTGTAAAGATATCACATATGAGCAATTCGAAAGTCTTCTTGGTGAAAATTGGGGTTTGATGGAAGGAATTGCAAAAGGTGATAAATATCTTTGTAAAATAGGTGGAACAGGTATAGGATTTTGATATTTGAAACAATGTACTTCATTATACATTAGATTCTACTATGATCATTGGATGTGCAAATTTGGGAAATGGATACCATTTCAAAGTTCAGAGGGATCTTTGCATTCATTTGAAATAAAGCTTAGATTGCCCAACAATGAAACAAAAACTATTTTAGTGAATAATCATTGGACCTTGGCTAATCTGAGAGAACACTTGATGATTATGGGGTTTGAAGGACTAACTCAATCCTGTTGGAGATAGACGTCTGCGGAAGCACGCGAACAACACAAGGAGGAAGAAGAAGCTTGGAGCACAAACACACAATATTGAATGTATTACTAGAGAATGTACAAAGATAAGTAGCCCATTAGGGCAATAGGCGTATATACAAGCCGAGGGAAAAAAACCTCCTAAAGAGGGAAAAAAGTGCCCCGGAGGTCCTAGAGTGTTCACACACATCACTACCTAAATATATCAACAAATCCTCCCTGGGAGTGATGCGGTGAACAAGGAGCTGGCACTCATGTATAAGGAAGTGCCAAGCTATGTGGAAATCACTCCACAAAAGGAAGTAAGCCCAAAGCTTTGCGGAAAGCTTCAAACTTCTCCCTAGGCAGAGCCTTCGTGAAAAGGTCTGCAATGTTCTCCTGTGTGGGCACATATGCCAAGCTGATCTCCCCAGTAGAGAACCTCTCCCTGACATAGTGATAATGCACCTCAATGTGCTTAGTGCGAGCATGGAACACAGGGTTCCTCGCAACTGCCAATGCGCTCTGACTGTCAGTGAAGATGGTGGTGGCAGAAGACTGGCCAACACCCAAATCAGCCATAAGGCATCTGAGCCACACACACTCAACAGTCGCTGTGAAAGCTGCCCTATACTCAGCCTCACAATTGGAAGTGGCCACAGTAGGCTGCTTCTTGCTCAAACAAGATATACATGAGCTACCAAGCATGAAGCAAAAACCACTAGTGGACACACGAGTGTCATAGCAACCAGCCCAATCTGAGTCAGAAAAAGCATGCAAATCTGGCGGTAGTGATCCCCCCTTGGGATAAAACAACCCAAGAAGCCGAGTACCACTCAAGTAGCGAAAGATGCGCTTAACCGCTTTCCAATGCGTGACTCCTAGGCAATGCATAAACCTGCTCATCTGTGAGACAACAAACTGAATATCTGGCCGAGTAATGCATAAGTAAATCAAGCATCCAATAGCATGCTGCTAGAGAACAGAATCAAATGCATCTCCAGCATCATGAAGACTCAATCGTAAACCTGTCTCCATAGGAGTGGCAATAGGCTTACAATCTTCAAGGCCAAAACGCTGCAATAATGTGTCAATATATTTCGTTTGACACAAAGCCATTCCACCATCAACATGCATAAACTGAATGCCCAAATAGTGATGCAAATGCCCCAAATCAGACATCTCAAATGAGGCATGCAAATCAGCCTTAGAATCAGCAATATGTGTCTCAATAGGACCAGTGAGCAGCATGTCATCAACATAGACAACAATGATCAGAAGCACATCATTAGCACGTTTAACATATAAGGTGCTTTTAGTTGGAGTGTTCTCAAAACCACGTGCAATCAGATAGGCATGTATCTTCTCATACCAAGCACGTGGTGCTTGCTTTAAACCATATAATGCCTTTTTTAACCTGCAAACCTGGTTTTCATGCCCTTTCTGCACAAAGCCACGAGGCTGAAAAACATACACTTCTTCATGCAAGTCACCATTTAGAAATGTTGTTTTAATGTCCAACTGATGTACATTCCAACCATGATGGGCTACAAGTGCACAAATGCTCCAAACAGTAGTCATACGGCATGTAGGTGCAAAGGTCTCATCAAAATCAATGCCTCTTTCCTGTGCATAACCCTTTGCAACAAGCCTAGCCTTATACCTGTCAACTGTACCGTCAGTTTTACGCTTCAGCTTGTATACCCACTTAGTGCCAATGGCCTTCTTGCCAGGAGGCAAGTCACATAAAGACCATGTACCATTCTTCATTATAGCATCATATTCAGATTGCATAGCAGCCATCCAATTTTCTGAATTTTGTGCTTCATCAAAAGAAACAGGCTCATTCTCATCACAGAGACTAGATGCAGCCATAGCATAGCAATCTGATGCAAAGGAGGCACTATGAGAGCCCGAACGAGTACGATATGACAAAGGTGCATCTAATTTGCTGTCATGCAAAGTCTGCACCAGCCATTTTGGCATAGTTTTTGCCTGCTCAATATCAGCTCTCTCATCAACAAGTGCATCATGTAAATCTACATCAGAAATGGAATGATCTGCATCATCATATGAAACCTGCAAAGGCTGAGAAGTTGCCTCATTAGGACGAGCACTAGCCTGTCCACCTGTAAAAAGAGGCATCAAAGTATCATACATGTCTTTGGAGCTAACAGATGTCTCTTAGTACATGAAAGCAATGGCTGAATAGCATCTTCCACAAAGACAACATCACAACTAACTAGAATGCGTTTAGTCTGTGGATGATACAGACGATAGCCTTTACTTTCAGAACTGTACCCAACAAAAATACATTTTACTCCCTTATCATCTAATTTTTTGCGATGTTGTTCAGGCACTAATGCATATGCCAAACAACCAAAAACACGCAGATGAGCAACAAATGGCTTGCGGTCATGCCAAGCCTCATATGGAGTGATAGACTGCAACGCTTTAGTGGGACACCTGTTCAGTACATATGCTGCACACATGACAGCCTCAAGCCAAAAACTATGTGGTAAAGCCTGACTTTTGACCATGCACCTCGCCATCTCCATGAGTGACCTGTTCTTTCGTTCAACAACTCCATTCTATTGAGGTGTATACGGCACTGTACACTGGTGTTTTATCCCACGTTCAGCCAGAAATGCATTAAAATCTGAAGACATATATTCCCCCCCTTGATCAGAATGGAGGGTGCCCATTTTACATGCTGACAGATTTTCAGCCAAAACCAAAAACTGTTTGAAGCACATGAACACTTTGGACTTTGCTTTGAGTGGATATACCCATGCATGCCTGGAAAAATCATCAACGAAAGTCACGAAGTAAAGGTAATTTCCAAAAGAGGGTGTCTGCATAGGACCACAGACATCACTATGTACAAGCTGCAATTTCTGCGTAGCCCGAATTG
This sequence comes from Ceratopteris richardii, assembly GCA_020310875.1. Classification (NCBI taxonomy): domain Eukaryota; kingdom Viridiplantae; phylum Streptophyta; class Polypodiopsida; order Polypodiales; family Pteridaceae; genus Ceratopteris; species Ceratopteris richardii. Next base: position 130,573,778 of record CM035419.1, read on the forward strand.
AACCATCTTTTGGAAAGGAAGAACGCTGCATTTTGCCCAAAATACAGCCTTCACAAACACGTTTTCCATGTGCCTCAAGTTTGGGAAAAGAAGACACCATTTCAGATTTCTACAGGCATAACAAACTAGCAAAATTCAGATGACCAAAGCATGCATGCCAAAGCTTTGCATCTGACATAGCCTGAGAATCATGAACTGCACATGTCGAATCATTCACAGATCTTTCATAGTCTATGAGCTTATACAGTCCACGACATAGAGTGCCAGAAGCAATAATCACATCGCCATTTGAGAGATCATGGACTGTACACCTATCATCAATGGATTTCACAACCAAGCTAATCTTGGCTAATGCTGAAACTGATAACATGTTCTTTTTGATCCCTGGCACAAATAAAGCATCTGACAAAGTGAAAGAACTACCATCAGCAGTAGTCAGAATGATCTTACCAACTCCCATAACAGGATAAGAGGAGTTATTGGCGCATGTGACAGTATTCCCTGTAGGGGCAGGCTCGAGTGAAGAGAAGAAACTGCGCTGCGAGGTAATATGTTTGGTCGCCCCACTGTCAAAGTACCAAACATCTGAGTCTACTGTAGACATGCACTGATCATAAGAAGATCGGTCAAAACTGCAGACAGTAGTAAACGCCCATTCTTCTTCCTGCACAAGATTTGTAGACTCTGTTTTTGGTGTAGAGGCCTCTGCAACAACCATTCCAGCCTCTTTCTTCTTTGCCTCTTTAGCAGCCAGTTTTGGACAGTTCTTTATAATATGATCATTTCTGCTTACTAGTAGAAGAGCTCCATTTTCCTTTGCCCTTCTAACTAGCCAGGAAAGCTTGATCTGCAACACGCATAATGGACCTGTTCTGCCTGGACTGATCTTCCTGCAACAGAACAGACACTAATTCCTCAAATTACAAGGCATTCGGATTTCCTTTCATCATCAACCAAAGAGTAGAGGCAAAACTCTGATATGAATTAGGAAGACCATTCAGAACGGTCTGCACAAGTGAGCTATCTGGTATAACCTCATCAGTAGAAATCAATTGTTCCTTCAGGTCTTTGATGTTTGTAAGAAAACTGTCCATAAAATCACCTTCATTCATGTGCTCACTCTCCAACTGTTTTCGGAGGTAAGCAACACGAGCCTCATTCCTAGCCTGGTACAAAGTGGTAAGTGTATCCCAAGCATCCTTTGCTGTTTTGCAAGAGCGAATGTGAGGAATAATGGCACGTTTGACAGACAAAGCTATCAATGCATGTGCCTGGGCATCTTTGCCATCCCAAAGAATCTGCTCTGCAGTAGGTGCAACAGAAACAGCAGCACGAACAGGAATCTGCGGAATATCATCTTCGACACCATCTTCATCAGCTCCAACACCTGTATTTGCAGTACCTGTCGTTACAGGTGTAACAGGACGTCTTTCAACACCCTGCACAATGTTCCACAATCCTTTTGCAACCAGTACATGTCGCATCATATAAGCCCATAATGGGTAGTTGGTACCATCCAACTTATCCTCAACAGCCAACATACGGAATACATCACTGCTTTCAGCCATGGCCGGTGACTAAAATACCTTGATGCAGAAAATTGACTGTATCTCAAAAAGTTGAACAGAACTGCCCAGACGAGTTCTGCTAGACCTGTAGCAGACTTCGAGACGCTTAAACTGGCGAATAGAAACTGGTATATACCTTTGGCACAAAAGGATGAAATAGCCTGCACAAGCACTACGATAGTGCGTTCAGAGGCCGAAACGAGCTCAGATCTTGATTTCGGCACCACAAAGCGAAGATGTTTTGATCTTGAAAACACCCTGAGTATGCTCACCAAATTTCATGCGAATCTGAGACTGCAAACGGAGGAGTGTCGACGGCGCCCTAGAAGAAGCGACGACCTGCTCTGATACCAATTGTTGGAGATAGACGTCTGCGGAAGCACGCGAACAGCACAAGGAGGAAGAAGTAGCTTGGAGCACAAACACACAATACTGAATGTATTACTAGAGAATGTACAAAGATAAGTAGCCCATTAGGGCAATAGGCGTATATACAAGCCGGGGGAAAAAAACCTCCTAAAGAGGGAAAAAAGTGCCCTGGAGGTCCTAGAGTGTTCACACACATCACTACCTAAATATATCAACAAATCCAAATTCAAAATTCAAGGACATAAGGTGAGAAATGTTTCATGCTTTTGTTAAAGTAATCTTTTCATTATTGTTTATTTTTCTTTAATGACTTCAATTTCTTGCAAATTGATTACAGATGGGCAAAAGAATGGAATACAAAATGAAAGTCCCTGTAGATTGGAGCAAAGATGGAACAGAACTCTCATTGTCATAGTTCTTTTGCAACCTGATAATGTCACTTCTTGGGCCCTAGTCATTGTATCTCATGGTTTTTGCACTTTCAAGAACCTTGTAAAAAGTAGGACAATTGATTCATGTTAGATATTGCATATACCTTCTTCTCTGCAATGGTAATTTCAAAACTTTTGGAATGTCAAAAAGTTTTTTCGCTACTTTGAAATGTGGTTGCTCATGTTTTTTTCTGTGCATTATTTTGTCATCAGAAACACATTTTTTGAAATTGCACTTCTTTATTCTATACTTTTAAAAGTGGTCCCAGTCAGTTCAAAAACTTGAAACTGCTATAAAAACGGTTCTATGTGCTCATTTCTCACATTTGCACTCTCAAAGAGCTAGAAAGCATAGACTACAAGCCTCTAGAATTCTCACATGCAAGCAACGGCTGCTAGCACTTCCACTCCCATGAAATCTCCTCGAGATCAATTCATGGAGTTTTTGGATACTACAGACTACAATGGTCATACGGATTTGTATGACCTAGTCTGTAGAGTCCTTAATCTTGAAGGGACAATAGCCATGAACTCCGATGTGATCGATGAGATCACAGATTTTATGGAATTCTATATATTAAGATACGCCATAGATATTCCAACATATGAATGTAAATGGGTCCCCTGTGACCTGCTTTTCTACATTCATAAAGGAGATGAGGCATTTGCGAAGCGCTTAAAGCATTTAATGGCTATTGCTGAGGCTTCAGGGCACTTGTTAGATGACACAGTGCCCTTAATTAAACAATTAAATAAGAAAGGGAAAATGGGAAGAAAATATATTTCCTACATAGCAACAACCATATTTTTTGTCAATGAGGAGCCCGAAATTTCACCCATGGACCTACCCCATCTTGTTACTTGGGGTTTTCTAGATGACAAGAAGGAACCCCAGACATAAGCTCTCAACTTATTAGAAGAGAGTCAAAAAATTTCCATAGAATTTCCTCAAGGAGTAGTGGACAAATTAAAGGAAGCAAGTACACAGAACAGTCCACCCTCCAACTTAGACCCCGTGGAACCCACTCTACCAGAGGTAGAGATGGAAATGTTTTCAGTTCTACTTGTCGACGGAGAGGAATTTTTGTTCCTACACGATATTGAGAAGGCATTCGGTCTATGCCTCAACGAATGCCTTAGTATTTTCTGCTCAACCTTGGATGTTCCCATGGACAAAACTTTGACATTATCGAAAAGGCAACAATTCCACTCGGTGATTCAGTTGCGGACACCATTGCATTTGTGTGTGAAGAGATTTTGAGCCATGACAACCAAGATGCCACTGAAGAATATCTGGCCGTAGCAAGGGAAAGAATTTTGGAGAAGAAGATTCCAACATCCCCTGTTGTGGAGCAAAGTGGCATGGCCCATTCATCGATTCCACTAGATGCAATGGGAAGAGGAGAGGATGAAGATAGGCTTCAAGATGTAAGTCTCTACTGACATTTATGGTTGTCCCATATTCATACAAGATGTATCTATTTAATATTATGATTTTCTATGTGCAGGAAACAATTGAAGTGGATAAGTTTGTAGCAAGGAGTGGTGGCGACCGTGTTTCCCGGGGCCATGGCTCTTCCTTGGCACAATACATCGAAAAATTGCCAAAAGGAAGATTTTATCATAATCCACAAGGACTTTTCCCCTCAAGGACACTTCATGACTTGGTGTCTGAAGGCCTTGAGCAAAGTTTTGTGCCTATCTACAATAATGCAAGGGACCAATTGTATATTTCTTGTTAGGAAGTCCCTTTCCCTTACTACCCTAGGAGTTAACTTTAGAGGAAAAATATTAGGTCAAATAGGAATCGCTTTAGGTCTTGGATTGATAGACCCTCAGTTAATATCCCAATCAGTTTTGGCTTACCAATTGCCACTAACTTTTCAGAGAAGAAAGAATGTAGTGGAGAGGCTCAAGGCCAAGAGCCAATTGTAAAAACTTTATAATACCAATTATTGTTTTTCCAATTTCTATGTGCATTCAATCTATTATATCTTTATGGTTTTGACAATCTCATAACTTTTTCACAGTTTAATCAGTCTTTTTCCATTATTTCTTGTAATTTGTGTTGCCCAAAATGCATGCAATGGCCTAGGAATGCAAAAAAAAGGCCTGCCACAGAAAGGCGGGGATGGGCCCTGCAAAACTTTTGCAGGGCCCATCCCCACGTTTCTGTGGCGAGCCTTTTTTTTGCATTCCTATGCCATCCTATGCACTAGGTTATCTATATTGCAAGTCTATCTCCCTCAATTAGCACCTTCACTTGGGGAATTGTGGAAGACTCTTCTTATGTGCAATATTTAGAGAAAGTTAAGACTCCTCTAGGTGCATATAAGCATGCAATGGTAAATAAGTACATGTATGTTCATAAACATTGTTTAGCTATTGGTCAGGGGGTTAGCATGTAGTGCACTCTAGCCAAGGCCAATCATATGTCCCAATGTGCATGGCATGTGTTTCCATGGCTTGGAAATGCCAAAAAAAGGCCTGCCACAGAAATGCAGGGATAGGCCCTGCAAAAGTTTTGCAAGGCCCATCCCCGTGTTTTTGTGGCAGGCCTTTTTTTGGCATTTCCAGGCCATGAAATGCATTAAATAGCATTACCACTTACAACAAGTACAGAAAAAAGAATGATACAACTATGAAAAACACTTCAAAGAGGTACGAGAAAAAGACACCTAGAAACAAAGAAGAAATAATCTTCAAAACATGTACACTAAGAGATAAACACTTGGGAGAGCAAATATGAGAAGACAAAGATTATATTCATCATTTGGGAGTTAACAAAATATTCATCATATGGGATATACAAAAGGTTCTCCAAAGAAGGAAGTACAAATTTTTGTTAAGGGTTATTCCCTCTAATTCTCCTAGCTAGTTGCAAATCCTTAGGTTGTATTGTCACTCTCTTTGCATGGATGGCACATAGGTTAGATTCCTCCAACATTGATATAAGATACACCTCTGCAGCTTCTTGGAGAGCTTCAATGGCTATCCCTTCGATACGAAGTCCAGGGCAATAGTGTTGGATCTCTTCCTTCACAACTCTTGCAAATGACCTTCGTGGAATAAGAAGCTCCACAGACTTTTGGTAGTGTTGAATCTCTGCAAAGGCTCTAGGTCGGTTTCTGCGCCTTTGTGATGCTCTTGCATTTGGGGGGATGTTGGGTTGTGGTAGTTGTGGTCTATGACATGGTTGATAGTTCTTCTTTCTTCTTGGAGGATGCCTAGATGGTCCTGCCTCATCATTTACTTCCTCTGCCCGACCTTGCTCTCTTTCTTCATCGGTTGGTCTTTGTCCTTGTCCAGGGGGGAGTGTCTTGCCTCCTTGAGTTACTCGATGGTTCACGGGGATATCATCATTGTTCCATGGTGGCTCATTTATACTTTCTTCATCTAAGGAACTTCATAAATTTGATGTCTCAATCACAACTTTCCTATGTCCTCGTTGTTTGGGCCTTGCCTTGATTGGTGTCCTCACTGGGGGCTCATCATCAGATGCAAGAGGGGAATAATTTATTTCATCGGATACATCTCTCTCTGGTGAAGCTTCATCCCCCCGCGATGGAATGCTACCGGACTGTGTCCCTGCACCTGAGCTTCCTCTAGAAGAGTGGCTTGTGGTTCGACGCTTCTTCTGGGGTGTCATCCATGTTGGGCACTGAGTACATTGCACATGGCTAGGGTAGACGACATGATCCTTCCTAGCAGTCTGCTTTGTGCGTGCCATTCTCTTAGGTTGTAAAGTGGTAAAATGAGGAAGGACACCTCTATTTATAGGCTTTCACTTAAGAATTGTCTTGTTCACATTTAAATGGATAAAAATTAGTTTTAAGACATTAAAATTATATTCATAAAAACAATAAAATTTTATTTGAAGTGAAAGGGGTTATAAAAACCTTGAAAAGAATAATGCATTCTTAGAGTTTGGAAACTATTTCCAAGCAGAACCCTCATGGACTCTTTGTGCATGCCATTGGGCATGATGTACGGGTCCTGACAATGACATCCACTTCTCTCTTGCAATATCATGTTGTGGCTTTCGTGTAATCTTTGCATCGTGACTCACATGCTTGTTCCATTACATATTTTCTAGCGAAGGTCGCACGAAAAAACCAATTGAACATTTCTTCTGAATAGTTTGATTGGAGTAGACCACCCCCATGATGAGTGTTTTTAAAGACACCTCTAGCGCTGTAATGTGACTTCTCCATTCCTTGTGTACTAAAAATGTCCAGTGACCCATATCGATTCATAAAATATGCTCCATGTGCAAAAAGAATATGCTATGATATGGTCAATAAGAAATACACATAGTGTTTAAGACCAAATAAAAAAACGTAAGCGAAACTTACTATGTAATGTGTAATGTTGCTTTCTCCCCAAGATAAGATGACTGTGTAAACTCCTTCAAAGTCACTTGGAATAATTCTCGTTGTGAAGCGTTAGTGGAAACAAAACACATCAAATGTAACAATTGATTGAACGATGACCAAACCTTCTTTCACTTGTTAATGAGATCAGCCTGACTATCATTGTCTGTTGTAATTGAACAGAGGTCCTTCCAAAGCTCCCATTTCCCATCATCTTGACTATTCACATCTCTTTTAAAGAAATGTCTTGCCTTCTTCCCAGTCATTGAAACTTGTTGTAAAATCTCTTGAGACTCACCATACTTCTTAACAACTAACAATACGTGGCTACCATGACAACCTATCGAATTCAAAAGATCTTCTATTTTTTGGATTGCTTTTGTAGAACTCTCTAGTGGTTTCATTGCAAATGCATATTCAACATGGAGCTTCAAAAGCCTATCAAAGATCCTCATGAATGCATGCAAAGTACAAAAGTGAAGATTGACTAACGGAAATGGGATAATGGGGTTCCAATCAATGCTTATTTTATCACGAGTCGGTTCCTGTAACATTGGACACCTCAAAAGTGATATCTCCCATTCCCTGTGATTTGATGAGTCTGTTTCATCAATTTCTTTAGTGTCAGCAACTCTCATCAATGCCCTTGCAGGTTTAGACTGTCTCTTAGATCCTTTGTAACCTTGTGTACAATATGGGCAAGGATAGAGAGAAGATGCTCCTTGTTTACAACTTAACATGCATTTTATACTCTTAGGGTCTCCACCCAAATGCCATTCTACCTCAGATTCACCTATATCATCTACAAAAAGCTTTTGCCCATGTATTTGAGAAGAGATTACTTCCGTAATCCATGGTCCATAATTTCATTCATTAGCATCACACTCAACCTTTCTAGTCGCCGAACCTTTATGATTTGACACTCATCAAGCTTCAGTATGAACTTTAACTTAACATTATAGTCTGCACAAAAGAGAAAACATTATCTTAATATGACACTTGAATGCAATAAAACTTCAACACCAAATAAAATGTAGTAGGGGTACCTTTGATTGTTGAACTATAAAAGTGAACCATTTCTTGTTGAAGCTTTTGAAGATCCACAAATATATTGTTGAATTTAGTGTAAGTAAATCCTTGTGTAGATAGGATTTTTGATTGCTTCTTGGGAATATTTGGATGATAAACAGAGGCCGGCATAGTTTCTTCTATGAATAAATATTGTTCAATTGTACGAGTCACATCCTCATTTGTATTGATAGACACTTTATATGGGCATGGAAATATACTTTGAGAAATACCTTGTGATTGTAAGGCTTGCCTGAGAAGGGTGTACATTGTAGTATACCCATTTCTACTGATGCCCACTTCGTCACATATTGCCTACACATCTTGCACTATGATAGGTTTTTTAACTTCTTTGAAAACTCAGCTTCAACAACAACTCTAATACACTTTCCTATGTGTGAGTCTAAAGTAGAAGTGATTTCTTTTGTGTTTATACAACTATTCATCAGCTTGAATTGGTCTTGTGTTGTTGATGAAGCACTTATGTCTTGAATAAACGACCTACACAATGAAAGATTCCATTACAAATCTTCATTAAAACATATAAAACTAAAAAAAAAAACTCACCTTGTTGCATATATACGTCATTTGCGTGCTCCACCACCTTTTGAAAGAGCTTCAAAGGATGACAATGCTGTTTTCCTATGTCTCATACCAAGTGGAATCTCTTTCAGCTGCTGGAGATTGGCAGTTAACTTTGAAATTGTGCTTTGTTTTGCTTCAATATCCTATTTCAAATCAGCAAGTTGTTTTTGTAAAGATATGATTGTGCTTTCTAAAGTGACCACCCTCATATGGTGGCTGTGATATTGTTGGAACCAATACTTAGCAGTAGCAAGTGAATGTGTAGATAATCGCTTGCAGTAATCTAATAGTCCAGCTTCACCCGCACCAATGAACTGAAGTAAAGTTGAGAGGTTATGGAATGTTGGATGGTAAGAAGATATTGGATCAAGAGGATATAGTGAACCATGAGCCCAAAGATCAATACTTTTTTCTCCAGCTGCACGACGTTCATTTTGAGAATTGGCATCATTGTTGCATCGTGTATTTGGAGCAAACTCTCTAGGCACACGAACATGGATAGTTGTTGATGCAGGAGCATGCGGACATTCTACTGTGAAGTTTGTGATACATGTCAACACCATCTTTGCTAATGACCAGCAATATAAAAAGAAAAGATGAAAAACTGGTTGCAAGGGACTCTAAAGCATATGTTTTGCTCAAAAAATATGTTTTCTTGTATGTGTATGGGTTAAAGTGTATTTTTCCACTGTGTATGGCTGAAAATGATGAAATTTGAAAAAAGTCATTTTTTGGGGGAAGCATAGTCATAGATTTGATGATGTGGCACTTACTTTTGGAGGGAGTTTGAAAATTATACTTTTTCTAAAAGAAACTTCAAAAAATGGGCCCAAAAAAGTGACTTCTGACATATATATTAAAAAATAGGCCCTTTTGAGTTAATATACACTAAAAATGAGACTTAAAAAAAACTCATTTTTTTATTCAAATACATGTACAAGTTTGATGATGTGGAAAGTAGGTTCTCTTTCTCTCTCTCTCTAGAAGAAGAAAGAGAGAGGCCTACTAAAGCCTAAAAAAGAGCCTACTCTAGCGTACTAAAAAGTGCCCTATTAAATGCACTTTGTCCCCTTAAACAAGAACAGAATTAAGCTTAATCCCTAAAAATTAGGGATCCTTAAAAGGCCCATGCAGGGTTCATTTTCTCCCCTAATGGTGCACGTGAACTTTTAATCGTGAAAATTGACTTGGGAGCATAGAACAATGATTTTCAATAGCCAGAAAACATTTCTAGTATTTGTTCTTGAATTTCATCCCCATTTTGAAGTCATTCGTGTAGTTAGAATTTCCATTAGAGTGACAGATTGTAAGCTTAAATTTCATCTCTCATTGAAGTAAAGATCTTATCACATTATTATTATTCAATGAAATGGTGGGTAGCTATGACGTATATGGCATGCTTCAAGCTAAAGATAAGATTGATGGGACCAACTATCCAATGTGGTGGTACATGATGAGACATGTTCTTGTTGCAAAACAACTTGGGAACATAGTGGTTGATGTAGATCAAAGACTAGCAGATTCTTCTACTTCAAAACCTACTATCAAAGATGGAGCTTCTTCTTCAAGTACAGTGGTTACTCCCGCTCCACCTACACTAGAGCGACTTAGATGGGATGGAAAATATGATCAACCTCATGCATTGATGGCACTTTTTATGAAACATCATATAGTTCCACACATTCGGTCATGTTCTACATCGAGACATGCATGGGAAATTATTGCTTCTTTGTATTTTCTACATAATGAAGCACATGTTTCATACTTGAGGAAGCACCTTGAGAATGTATATATGGCTAAAAATGAGTCTGTGGATCTGTACATGACATGCATCAAGGACTTGAAAGAGCAATTGGCAAACATAGCTGAGATTTTTCTAGATGCATCACTCAACTCTATATTGTTGGAAGGATTACTTGAATACTTTCAAAGCTTTGTCACTACATTTTGTTTGGTTTCAAAAGGTAATCCAAATATGTCTGCATTTGATGAGGTTGCATCTCTTCTTTTGCAAGAAGGGCAATCTAGAGTGAAGAGGAGTGGTTTGATTGAGCTAATGCAAGCACTTGCTATCTCAAAAAAAGGGAAAAGCAAGTATGGTTCAGATTTGGGTTCATCAAATCCAAAGCCTCCACATTCCTCTTCCCCTCATTCCTCTAATGATGTTGATTTGAAAAAAAAAGAGACGTGAATTTTGTCAGAAGGCAAGTCATACTATTGATGAGTGTATCAATCTTCCTAAGCACAATGAAAAGAAGAAGGAATCCAACATGCCTATTGCTAAAAATTCTTCAAATGCAAAGAATGATGAATGTGTTGTTACATGTCATTATGACGCATCATTTCATTCTAAATATATGGTTGTGAATGAGGTTGATTCACATTGGTTCTTGGATAGTGGTACTTCAAAGCACATAACTTCATGAAAAAGGTTTTTTTGGATCTTTGAAAGATGCACCCAAAGGAGGACATGTGGTGTGTGCAAACAATGCCTCTTGTCCTATCATTGGAGTAGAAAAAAATTATCCTATAGTTGTAAATGGAGGTGTGATTCCTTTGATTAATGCATCATATGTACCCAGTATTAAGAATAACTTAATTCTACTTCCTTTGAAGGCCAAAGTTGGAATCCATGTACACTTTGTTGATAATGAGTGTATGGTTCATGTTTTCAGCAATGGTGATATTATCGTGATGTCAGGTACATTATGCCTATATCGAAGGCATCCAGAGAACCATCATCAAAACCATCATGTCTTGACATATTTGTGTCAACATCTGGCATAAGCGAATCCAAGAATGATTGCATGATAATTGACTCATCCAGATCTAAATCAATCATCCAATCAATCAACCAAGGATGTGTCTAGCTATGCACCTCGAGAGCTAAACTGCTTTGGCATACATTGTGTATCATAAGATCTATTCTTCTCTACCACACCAAGTGCATCATCATGCTCCACATGAGCTAACTACTCAACATCAACACCAAGATCAAACTAATAATGAAATTCTAACTCAGTATCATCACAACGATCTAGATGAGCATTCACATCATGCTTTAAAGCATCCAACTAATCATCTGAAGTGTGCTCCATAAGAGCATTCACATGATCAATAAAATCATGCTCTATATAAGCATCATGAGCATCCAAAACATGCTCTATATGTGCATCCATCTGAGCATCTGAATCATGCCATACATGTGCATCATGAATGTTGAGACCTATGTGTAGGTAGACAAAATGAGACATGATGAGTCTTACAACACACATAAGGCTAAACTCCCAATGAGATGAGACTAGCTCTCACATGAAGTACCTATAGTGGATAACTGTGCCCAATCCTATGTTGGAGTTAGATGTCTGCAGAAGCACGCAAACAACACAAGGAACAAGAAGAAGCTTGGAGCACAACACAAAATACTAAATGTATTACCACTAGAATGTACAAAGATAAGTAACCCGTTAGGGCTATAGGAATATATACAAGCCAGAGGAAAAAATCCTCCTAAAGAGTGAAAAAAGTGCCTTGGAAGTCCTTGTGTGTTCACACACATCACTACCTAAATATATGAACAAATACCCCCTAGGAGTGATGAGCTGAACAAGGAGCTGACACTCATGTATAAGGAAGTGCCAAGCTATGTGGAATCAATCCACTAAAGGAAGTAAGCTCAAAGCTTTTGTAGAAAGCTTCAAAATTCTCCCTAAGCAGAGCATTTGTGAATGGGTCTGCAATGCTCTCCTGCATGGGCACATATGCCAAGCCCCAACAGAGAACCTCTCCCTGACATAATGATAATGCACATCAATGTGCTTAGTGCGAGCATGGAACACAAGGTTCCTCGCAACTGCCCATGTGCTCTGACTCTCACTGAAGATGGTGGTGGCAAAAGACTAACCAACACCCAAATCAGCCATAAGGCATCTGAGCCACACCCAGTCAACAGTCGTTGTGAAAGCTGCCCTATACTTAGCCTCACAACTAGAAGTGGCCATAGTAGGATGCTTCTTGCTCAGCCAAGATATGCATGAGCTACCAAGCATGAAGCAAAAGCCAAGATATGTAGTGGTGATCCCCCCTTGGGATAAAACAACCCAAGTAGCGTGGTACCACTCAAGTAACAAAAGATGCGCTTTACCACCTGCCAATGCTTTACACTTGGGCAATGCATAAACCTGCCCATCTATGAGACAACAAACTGAATATCATGGCTGCATAGGAGTGGTAATAGGTTTACAGTCTTCAAGGCCAAAACACTACAATAATGTGTCAATATATTTTGTTTGACACAAATCCATTCCAACATCAACATGCATAAACTGAATGCCCAAATAATGATGCAAATGCCCCAAATTAGACATCTCAAATGAGGCATGTAAATCAGCCTTGAAATCAGCAATATGCTTCTCATGAGTACCAGTGACCAGCATGTGATCAACATACACCACAATGGTTTGAAGCATATCATTAGCATTCTTGACGTATAAGGTGCTTTCAGTTGGACTGTTCTCAAAACTATGTGCAATCAGATAGGGATGTATCTCTTCATACCAATCACATTGTCCTTGCTTTAAACCATATAATGCCTTCTTTAACTTGCACACCTAGTTTTCATGCCCTTTTTGCACAAAGCCATGGGGCTGAAAACATACACTTCTTCATGCAAGTCACCATTCAAAAATGCAATTTTAATGTCCAATTGATGTACATTCCAACCATGATGAGCTGCAAGTGCACAGATGCTCTCAATATAGTCATATGGCATGTAGGTGCTAAGGTCTAATCAAAATCAAGGCCTCTTTCCTGTGCATAACCCTTTGCAAAAAGCCTAGCCTTATACATGTCAAATAATCCATTAGGTTTACACTTGAGCTTGTATACCCAATAAGTGCCGATGGCCTTCTTACCAGGAGGCAAGTCACATAAAGACCACAAACCATTTTTCATGATAGCATCATATTCAGATTGCATTGTAGCCATCCAATGTTGTGCTTCATCAAATGAAACAGGTTCACTCTCATCTCAGAGACTAGAGGCAGCCATAGCATAGAAATTTGATGCAAAAGAGACACTACGAGATCCTGATAGAGTACGATATGACAAAGGTGCATTTAATTTGATGTCATGCAAAGTCTACACTAGCCATTTTGGCATAGTTTTTGCTCCTCAATATTAGCTCTCTCATCAACAAGTGCATCATGTAAATTTGCATCAGAAATGTAATGATCTACACCATCACATGAAACCTATAAAGGCTGAGAAGTTGCCTCATTAGGCCCAGCACTAAACTATCCGCCTATAAAAAGAGGCAGCAAAGTATCATACATGTCTTTGGAGCTAACAAATGTCTCCTTTGTACATAAAAGTAAGCGTGGAATAGCATCTTCCAAAAAGACAACATCACAGCTAACCAAAATGCGTTTAGTTTGTGGATGATACAGACAATAGCCTTTGCTTTCAAGATTGTACCCAACAAAAATACATTTCATTCTTTATCATCCAATTTTCTACGATGTTGTTTAGGCGCCAATGCATATGCCAAACAACCAAAAACATGAAGATGAGCAAAAGATGGCTTGTGACCATGCCACACCTCATATGGAGTGATAGACTGCAACGCTTTAGAGGGTCACATGTTAAGTACATATGCTACACGTATAAGAGCCTCAAGCCAGAAACAATGTGGTAAAGCCTAATTCTTGACTATACACCTCGCCATCTCCATGAGTGACGTGTTCTTCCATTCAACAACTCCATTTTGCTGAGGTGTATATGGCACTGTACATTGATGTTTTATCCCACGTTCAACCAAAAATGCATTAAATTCAGAAGACATATATCGCCCCCCTCGAGTAGAATGGAGGGTGCCCATTTACATGTTGACAGATTTTCAGCCACAACCAAAAATTGTTTGAAGCAGATAAACACTTTGGACTTTGTTTTGAGTGGATATACCCATGCATGCCTGGAAAAATCATCAGTAAATGTTACAAAGTAAAGATAGTTTCCAAAAGAAGGTGTCTACATAGGACCACAGAGATCACTATGTACAAGCTAAAATTTCTAAGTAGCACGAACATAACCATCTTTTGGAATGGAGGAATGCTACATTTTGCCCAAAATATAGCCTTGACATAGATGTTTACCAGGTGCCTCAAGTTTGGGCAATAAGGACAGCGTTTCAGATTTCTACAGGCATAGCAAACTAGCAAAATTCAGATGATCAAAGCATGCATGCCAAAGCTTTTATTGAACATAGACTGAGAATCATGTACTACACATGCTGAATCATTCACAAATTTTTCATAATCTATGATCTTATACAACCCACAAGATAAAATGCCAGAAGCAATAATCACATTGCCATTTGAGAGATCATGAACTGTGCATTTGTCATCAATAGATTTCACAACCAAACCAATCTTGGCTAAGGCCAAAATTAGATTCTTCTTGATCCATGGCACAAATAAAGCATCTGACAATGTAAAAGAACTACAATCTGTAGTAGTTAGAATGATCTTACCAACTCCCATAACACAATAAGAGGAGTTGTTGGCACATGTGACAATATTCCCTATAGGAGTAGGCTTGAGTGAAGTGAAGAAACTACATTGTGAGGTAATATGTTTGGTTGCCCCACTATTAAAATACCAAACATCTGAGTCTATTGTACACATACACTGCTCATGAGAAGATGGGTCAAAACTGCAAACAGTAGTAAATGCCCATTCTTCATTCTGCGCAAGATTACCAGACTCTCTTTTTGGTGTAGAGGCCTTTGCAACAACCATTCTAGCCTCCTTTTTCTTTTGCCTCTTTAGTAGCCAGTTTTGGATATAATGACATGATCATTTTCTTTATAGTATTTGCAAAACAATTTTTGGGTTTCTGATTTCTTCTCATCTTTGTCTTCCCTCTTCGAATGTGAAGCATTTGCAGATTTCTGCTTACTAGTAGATTAGCTCCATTTACCTTTGCCCTTCTGACTAGCGAGGAAAACTTGATCTGCAACTCGCATAATAGATGGATTGTGGCTAGGCTGATCTTCCTGCAATAGAACAGAAACTAACTCCTCAAATGACAAGGCATTTGGATTGCCTTTCATCATCAAATGAAGAGTAGAAGCAAAACTCTCATATGAACCAGGAAGATCATTCAAAGAAGTCTGCACAACTAAGCTATCTAGTATAACCTCATCAACAGAAATCAACTGTTCCAAGTCTTTGATCTTCATTAGAAAACTATCCATAGAATCACCTTCATTCATATGCTCACTCTCCAAATTTTTTTAGAGGTAAGCAACACGAGCCTCATTCCTAGCCTGGTAGAATGTGGTAAGTGTATCCTAAGCATCCTTAGCTATTTTGCAAGAGCGAATGTGAGGAATAATGGCATGTTTGATCGACACGGCTATCACTGCATGTGCTTGAGCATCTCTGCCATCCCAATGAATTTGATCTATAAGAGGTGCATCAAAAACCATAGCATGAATAGGAATCTGAAGAATATCACCATCTTGGACACCATCTCCATCAGTTGTAGTACCTTTATTTGGAGTACCTATATTCGCAAGTGTAACAGGACGTCTTTCAACACCATATACAATGTTCCACAGTCCTTTAGCAACAATGTCACATCATATAAGCGTAGAATGGGTAATTCGTGCCATTCAACTTATCCTCAATATCCAACATATGAAATACATCATTGCTTTTAGACATGGCCACTCACTAAAATATCTTGATGCAGAAAAATGACTATATTTGAAAAAGTTGAAAAGGACCCTTATAAGTTCTACTAAACCTATAGTAGACTTTGAGATGCTTATATTGGCGAACTGAAACTGGTATATGTCTTTGGCACAAAAAGACAAAATAGCCTACACAAGCATTGTGATAGTGCATTCGGAGGCTGAAACAAGCTAAGATCGTGATTTTGGCACCAGAGGCCGAATTTATTTTGATCTTTGAAACGCCTAGAGTATGCTCACCAAATTTCGTACGATTCTAAGATTGCAACCGGAGAGGTATTGAAGACACCCTAGATGAAGCGATGACCTACTCTGATGCCAATTGTTGGAGTCAAATCTCTATGGAAGCCATGAACCGCACAAGGAATAAGAAGAAGCTTGGAGTACAACACACAATATTGAATGTATAACCACTAGAATGTACAAAGATAAGTAACCCATTAGGGCTATAGGCATATATACAAGCTGGAGGAATAAAACCTCCTAAAGAGGGAAAAAAGTGCCCAGGTGGTCCTAATGTGTTCACACACATCACTACCTAAATATATCAACATCCGACCACCTCTGACAAACATAAGTTGTCCCAGCTACAACTGAAAATGATGCTCACCAAGGAATGCATAACATCTCCTCTCTTGTAACTGGCTAACTCAAATCAAGGTCATAGGGAATGAAGGCACATATTGTACATGTTTGAGTATAAATGATGCTCCACTAGATAGCATAAAGCATACATCGCCTTTTTGTAGCCCATTCTTTGGGTTTCACAAGCTATTAAGTCATGTAGGACCGTAGTGCTTCTTGATATCACAAGCAACTCACACATCTCTCTTCCTATTCTGCATGTTGTCCCTGATGAAATGTGGATGCCCATTGAGGAAAAGTGATCGGATTCCATGAAGTGAGAGGCTGAGTCTCATTATGGCCCCTCTCACTTCTATAGATTCTAGCAATCGGGCTCTTCTTCCTTTAGCTGCTGCTCCAACACATTTGCATCTTTATCTTTCTCCCTTCCTCTCTTTCTCTCTTGCTCTCTCTCTAATGTACCTCTAGAAAGGAAGACAATAGAAAATGCATTCATTTACAACCTTCCTATTTATAGTCTAGGATATATACATGCATGTAATTAAGTTCTTTTAGTGAGTTTAAACTTCCCATGCCTTAAAGCAATGCACAAGCACCCCACATGTAGCCCTGAAGAGATCCATAGAAAAGCCAAACCTAATTCACCAAGTGGTCTCGTTTTACAAACCCAATAGCTGGTGAAAACCACTAATATTGTGGGATAAACCTTGAGTGTAAATTTTCATATACACATCAACAAAATGGAGTTATTGAAAGAAAGAATACATCTCTCATGTAAATGGTGAGGTATATGGTGAAACATCACATTCTTTACCATAGATCTTTTGGCTTGAGGTTGTTATGTGAGCAATATATGTACTTAATAAATGTCCCAACAAAGCACGACAATCAATCACACCATATGAGGCTTTGCATGGTCGCAGGCCATCTATTACTCATTCGTGTCTCTTTGGTTTTATTGCATATGCATTAGTGCCTAAACAAGAATTAAAAAAAACTAGTGATAAAGGAGTGAAATGTATTTTTGTTGGGTAAAATTCTAGAAGCAAAATCTTTCGTTTGTATCATCCACAAACTAAACACACCTTGGCTAGACATGATGTTGTTTTTGTGGAAAATGCAATTTAGCACTTACTTTCATGTACCAAGGAGACATCAATTAGCTCAAAGGATGTGTATGACACTTTGTAGCCTCGTTTTGCAAGTGGATAGTCAAGTGTTACTCCGAATAAGGTAATTTCTCAACCTTTAAAAGTTTCAAATGATGATGCACTTCATTCCATTTCTTCTAGAGATTTACTTGATGCACTTGTTGATGAGAGGGCTACATAGGAGAGGCAAAATCTTTGCTTAAACGCTTGGTGTAGACTTTGAAAGATAGGAAATTAGATGCCCCTTTGTCATTTTGTACTAGTTTAGGGCATCATAGTGCTTCCTTTACATCAGATTGTTATGTAATGGTTTTCTCTAATCTATGTGATGAGAATGAGCTTATTTCTTTTCATCAAGCACATAATTCAAAAAAATGGATGGATGCTATGCAATCAGAATATGAATCTATTATGAAGAATGGAATGTGATCGTTATGTAATTTGCCTCTTGGAAAAAAGTCCATTGGCACTAGATGGGCGTACAAGCTGAAATAGAAGCTTGATGGAACAATTCATGAGTATAAGGCTAGGAATTTTGCCAAAAGGAATGTAGATCAATTCTATGTTAAAACCTTATTTCTCAGTGTTGAGTTGCATGAAGAAGTATATGTATTTTAGTCCCATGTTTTTGCATAGAAAGGGCATGAAAACAAAGTGTGCAGGTTGAAAAAGGCATTATATGGTTTGAATCAAGCACCATGTGCATGGTATGAGAATATACATGCATACTTTCTAGCACATAATTTTGAGAACAATCCAACTCAGAGCAGCTTACATGTTAAGCATGAAGGTGATGTACTTCAAATACTTTTTGTATATGTTAATGTTATGCTCCTCACTGGTCCTAACGAAAAGAATGTTGATGATTTTAAGGCTGATTTGGATGCCTTTTTTCAAATGACAAATTTGGGGCACTTGTATTATTTGGACATTCAATTTATGCAAGATGATGGAGGAATAAATTTGTTTCAAAAAATATACATTAACATATTATTATAATGTTTTTGAAAAAGACTACAAATGTATAGATGATTGTTAGAGACTCATTAGGAGCATCTTCATATGAAGGTCAAATGAGAGCCTCGACACTTGGAAGATAACTTCAAAATATCTTTGGAAAGCTTTGAATGTATCATGGAAGTGTTCTAGTGTTACTTTTCTCTCTTTATTTATTTCAAAAATTTACTTTCATTTATTCTAACTACTCTAGTTGAGTAAATGGGGGGACAAAACATGGAAGCTAAGGAAATAAAAATTTAGAACATATTTTTCACCTAGGGAGAAAAACCTAGAAGATTTAGACCACAGAATGGAAGAGGTAGATCAAGAGGAAGTGGTAGAGCAAAAAGTTGAGCAAGAAGAGGAATATACGTATGTGGAGCTTCATATTAAGTTTGTATCACACAAAGAATTCATGGAGCTGAAAGAACAAACCTTTAGGTTAGAGAAGGTCATTGGTAGCATAAGGTCTCTAATAGAACAACTTAAGACTTATATGATCTCATTAGAGACTCAGATTACCTCTTTCCTAGCTACAAAGGAAAGAGAGATTTCTACTCTTCCTACAGTAGAGATAGCTAGAGAAGATGTTCTCTTTCTTGGTTAAAATAAAGGAAAGACTTCTAGGGAGGATCCCCCCCTCAAAGATCTCAACCCATCAACCTTTATGGGGGATGACCATGAGATGAATAAGGATGTGTTCTACACGTTTTTTTTTGCAAAACTGGAATGACCTCGATCAATTGAAGGGCATCCTACCTTAGTATCATGTGCTAGAAGAGAGTCTCTCACTTGACCCACATGCTTATAAGTGGTGGATGATTCTCAAGGATTTGAATTCCATCCTTATAGACTTAACTTAGTTTCAAACTCTTTTCTTGAAAGATATTCTTTCTAAGAATGAGAAAGAGAGAAATTGGGATGAGTGGGATATGATTAAATAGAGAGCTAGACTTTTGTCTATCTCTATATCCCACTATACAGAGATCATATTAGAACTTAAGGGTTAGATTACTTTTAGAAAACCAAAGATTTTGTTAGGGGCTTAGATAAATCAAACAAGAGAGAGATGACAAGAAGTATACCTAAGACCTTTGAGGAGGCAATCAAGTATGCTCAGGTCTATGATACGAGCATAATTGTCCTAAATACATTCTTATGGAGATGGATCAGCACTTGGAACGTGTTAGAACAACTAAGTTCAAGAAGAAAGTAACAGTGGGAAAAAAAATGTATTTATAAAGAAACAAAGATTACAAGGGCCCAAGTTACCTAGTAATAAATATGAGAGGGCAAAGAGGGAAAACTTGTGTCTTAGGTGCCCATCTCCTAGCCACGCACAATGGAACTATCCAGTTGGGAAAAGGGAAGAAAATTAGGAAGGACTAGGGACTACCAAGGCCCCTGATAAGGGCAAAAAGGTGTTCCATCTAGTGTAGTCCCTTCCTATACTTGGAAACTCTATTTTCAAGGAGGTGGAAGTGATGCAAGAGAACATAGAGCACACATGTTTGACACAGTCATTGTAATCACCTGAGTTTGGACCACATGACCTAGTTAAACTTCATGATAGTATGTACATGACTAGGGTGAGAGTCATGATAGATGACTCTACCACACCTAACTTCATAGACTATGCTCTCATCAAGAGGTTAAAGATTCCCCAATAGCCCAATGCAGATAAATACATATTATCTATGATGCAAGGGAAAAAAAGAGGATATGGGATGTTATGGTATCAAATTTGGACGTCTTGATACATTGATACACTCACCACGTAGACTTCCAAGTCATGAATATGGAGAGAAGAAACCTTGTTCTATGTAGAGAGTGTCTATGGGGGCTGGGAGACACACTAAACATAGTTACCAAAACAACACTCTTCAGTTTATAAGGAATGGAATTAAGTTTTGTACTCTTGGAGAGAGAGAGAGAGAGATGTACCTAATGCATTATGCGAAAAAATGAACCTTGCATGGGCCTTGTAAGGATTTCTAATTTTTAGGGATCAAGATTAATCTTATACTTTGTTAAGGGAACAAATTGCAATTAATAGAGCACTTTTTAGTAGGCTAAAGAAGGCTCTTATTCTAGACTAAGCTAGGATCATCTCTCTCTCTCTTGTGCCCAAAGAGAGAGAGAGAGAGAAAATTCACTTTCCAAATCATTAAATATGTCCATCTACGTGAATAAAAAATGACCTTTTTTTTTAAGTTTCTTTTTCAGCTATTCTTTATTCAAAATGGCCCATACTTTTATGCATATGTCAGAAGTTATCCTTTTTAGTTTGTTTTTTATAAAAAACACTAAAAAAAAACATATCTTTGAAAATTCCTCCAAAAGTTAAGTGTCACATGATCCAACTCTTAACTTTGGTTGTGCCAAAACATGAATTTCTAAAAAGAAAACCTATCTTCACTCTTAAATGCTTGAAAAAGTCATTTTGAACTATCCATATACCAAAAGATACCTTTTTCTTGCAATACAAGTACTATACAAGCCATTCCAGCCATCTATGTCCTTCTTTTTATTTGGTGCTCGTGTCTTGGAACATCATGGTGCTCACATGTATTAGGAACATGACAAGAGTACCTACACATGCTACTCATTCAAGAATTGTACATGTTTGTGTTCCAACAAAATATGTGCCAAGAACTAGAGATATCAATGAAAAAGATTCTCAAAATGAACGATCTACAGCTAAAGAGAAGAATATTGATCTTCATATCAATGGTGCATTTTATCCCTTAGATCCAATGTTTAATTTTTCATCCTAAATTCCATAGTATCTCCATGTTTCTGCAATTCCTTGGTAGTGGTGAAGCTAGACTACTAGGTTATTGCAAGCTATTCTCTAACCATTCAACATCTATTGCAAATTATTGGATATTGCGACAATGTCATCACAACCATTTGAAGATACACACTTTAGAAAGTGCTGTGAAATCTCTAGAAGAGCACAATAATATACTCCAACAAGATGTGGAAGAAAGAGAGATCACAATTACATAGTTAAAAGCCAATCTAACACAACTAAAAGAGACTCCACTTGGTCCGAGATACAGGAAAGAACCATCATCATCCTTTGAAGCTCTTTCATCTAGTGCTAGATCATGGAAGTGATGTTTTTATGCACTTAGTTTACAGTTTCATTTTTTCATTTTTTTTACAAGACTTTAGATTGAGTTTCTTATTGTGCAGGTCATTTGTTGAAGATTCTAGTGCTTCATCAACAATAGAGGATCATTTTGAATTCGCGTCTGAGTACCAAAAGGAAATCACATCAAGAACCAAGTGATTAAAGATTTTGTAGGCAACTTAGAGGTCATTATTAATCTTGGGGAGGTAGAAATGGTTGATGATCAAGCAGGTGTTAGTACTAGAGCATACATTGTGTTATATAGTCTTTTTAAGTATTTTGCGAAGTATTTCCCCATACCCTTACAATGTATTTTGCAAAGCATTTTCTCATGCCCTTACAAGGTATCTTTAAAGATAAAGATGACCAATGAGGATGTAGCTAATACTCTTGGCCATTACTTGCATATCGAGGATGTTATGCCTACATCCATTTATCATTCTGTTACTCTAAAGAAAGAGTTGAAAATTCATCTAGAAATCGATTCATCTACATAAAGCACAACAATATATTTGTCAATCTGGAGAGGCTTTAAAGGGAAATGGTTCAATTTTACAAATCTAGAATTCAAGATATATAAATTTTTGTGATAATGAGATTCATGGTATTTTTATTAAGATAATGTTTGTTATTTGATGTAGATTGTGGTTCCATACTCAATTTTATATTGAAGCCAGATGAATGTCAAATCATAAACGGACAATGTACGGAGAGACTTAGTGTGACACTCAAAGATTTATGGTCGTAATTAGGTGCCATTGAAGGAACTAAAGAATCCAATGATGTTTCTTTCATGGATTTTTAGTAGGACCCCATGGATCAAAGAGTGATAATGTTTAAAATTCATGGTGCAAAAATCAATGTGGAAGGCCTAGGTGATTTTGATGTAGAGTGGTACTTGGGTGGAGACTTAAAGACTATCAAATGCATGTAAGGGTGCAAACAAGGTGCATATGCTCTCCATCCTTGTCCATATTGCACGAGGAGTGCATATGCTTTGCATCCTTGTCCATATTGCACAAGATGTTATAAACCAACAAAGAGAAAACAAGACAACATAGATGATTTAGATGATGACAGATATACATTTCCATCTATTGAATGGGATATACCTTTAATGAGGTGTCCCATGTTATGTGCACTGAATCATGACATGTCAGATAAGGATCAAAATCTCATCATTCTGTTTCCTTTATTTATTGTTCACTTTTGCACCTTGCATGACTTCATGAAAATTTTTGATAGACCATTGAAGCTCCATAAAGAATATGCATTTTCCATGAGGCTAGTTGATAAATCTATACAAGCTATACAAAAAATGGAGGAACTCATTAATTCGAGTGCTTGCCATGGTGGAAATGTAACCCTAGTTGTTACAAAATTTGGAGAAATTCGAGATAGTTTGTAACAAGTTTCAATGATAGGGAATAAGGCAAGACATTTTTTAAGAGAGGTACTAGCACTCAAAATAATGAAAATTATGAGTTTTGGAAAGACCTATGCATGATCACAACAGACAATGATTCTTACGTTGATATTTTTTAATAAGACAAAGAAGGTTTGGTCATGCTTAGATACATTGGTAGGCTTAATAGGTGCTACTAGCTCTAATGATATTCAACATCAATTGTTTCAAGATACATTAGTGGAGTTCACAAAGTGTTTCATTCAATCTTGGGGAGAGAGCAATATAACATACTAGATTCTTTAAAATTATTCATTGCACTTGCTTTTTTCCAATATCTAAGAATTATTACAATTACATTTTTTCTAACCAAAATGACACAATTAGTGCCTTGGGTAATTGTAGATAAACACAAAACTTTGCTCAACGCCTTCAAGCACCAGGTCATGAAGTGCCCATCATGACTATAATATTTATGAGTTATGACAAAATCATCCTTTGTCAACTTTCCAATGTAGTTTGCCAAAGATGAGTGACTACGGCGAGAAGATCATCCGAGCTGAATCTTGTAATGAATTTGTCCACTTCAATGGCTTCTTGTTAGACAAGGAAATGATGATTCAAGTTCTAATGTTATAAAATTAAATTATTGAATTCCTTAATTATCATTTACATCATGACACATGCCTTCTTCTTCCCCTCTTCTAGGGGCATGAAGATCTATGCTAGAGTGGACCATTCCACTTTGCTCTGCTACTAGGGTGGTACTTTATTCCTCATTACTCTCTCTCATGTTGCATTGTACTATTCTTCCATAGTGTAATTTTTATCATCTTTCACAATTTCTTCACACACCATCACTATGGTGTCTGCCACATAATGACCTAGTGGCATATATTTCATTGCAAGTAGATGAAATGAATTGTCAAGTGGAACATCTGACATTGTGGAGAAAAGTCTTACGCATTCATCAACATGAAATGCAAACGCCTTCTCAATATCATGAAGGAAAATAAACTTCTCTCCATCCACAAGGATGATGGAGAGATATTCGATTTCCACCTCTGGTAATGTGGGATCAGAGGGGTTGAGATTTGATTGTGGGGGCTCTTCCATGTTGGATTTCTCAAAGCATGTGCCCTCCACATCAGTAGGGAGCTCTCGTTGCAATATCCCACTCTCTTTGGCTAAGTTAATGACCTCTGGTTGAGGCTCATTTCTTTCATGAACAAATCCCCTTGAGATAAGATTGTCTTGTCTATATTTGGGACCCTAGAAAACATGATCATACAAGTTTGTTTGAACTTTGTATTAAGTTGATTTCAAGAACTCATTGAAGAGTTCTCAAGGATGTTTGGATAGGGGGTTGTAGAGGTGGAGGAAGACATTGTGCATAAAGGCAATGTCATTGCTAAGGTGTGCTTTGTCTAGGAGTGCTTCTAGCTCTTCTTGGTTACAAAAGTGAGGAATGAGAGAATAAGACTTGCTTTTATAGTAGTTTCAAGTTTTTTTAAGTGAATGGGACCCATTTTAAATTAAAAATAATAGCTTAAAATATAAAAACCATGCATAGAACTCCTAAAGAAAAAAATTGGCTCATAGAAATGATTGAACAAATAATCATTTAACATAATAAGAAATACCACATCTAAACAGTAGAAAAAATAGAAATCTTGAAATTCTGAAATTGTAATACTTCCATGAAAAAAAATCAATGATCGGACAATTTGTACATCATATTGAGATAAAAAAGTTTTACAAATTTCATTTTTTGCATGTGCATAAGCTTGTGTTAGAAGAAGGATTATGAATGGAAAATGGTTATGTGTACACTCGAGTACTGAGATAGTTCATGAGCTATGACAATGAAAGTTGAGTTCCATCTACAATCCATTCAGGAAGGAATTTAATCTTATCATCCAAACTCTTACCGATTTTTAGAAAAATAAAAAACTATAAATATCATATTTGAATATAATATATTTTTTAAATAAAAGAAAAATTACCCTAAAATTTTGACCTTATGCCCTTGTTTTCTGAACTTGGATTGATACAGATCCTCAAAGCGCATTATTACTAGATGCTCTCTCACATTGGCAAGGATCCAATGATGATTGAGTAAAATCACTTCCATTTCATTGTTGGCCAAATTCACCTTAATTTTCAATTGAAATTAAACAACCCTGAGAGCTTTGTAATGGTATCCATTCACCAAGTTTACACATCGAATGATCATAACAGAACTTAATACAATGAAGTACAATGTTTTAGATATCAAAATCTTGTGCTTGTTGTACCAATTTTACAAAGTATCTATCCCGCTTTGGTGCATCCTTTTACAACTCCCCAATATTCACCTTGTAAATCCTCCACTTGCTCATATGTGATATCTTTACATATGAACATTGTTGAAGTCTCTAAAATTGTGAATATCTTAAATAGATGTACAAAACAATGAACATGACCACACCAATGTAGTCCTACACATCTAGAAACTCTTGGGAGTTTCAAAGAGTTATGTATGTCCATCTCCATCTTATGATTCAAAGATATGAACGACCATAATCCATTTGTGGCTAGTTGAGCTTGAAAAGAGAATCTACCTTAATCACCTCTAACCTACCAAAATCATTTGATGAAGAGGTTACAACATATATATGTGTGTAAAAGAAAACTCTCTCATGTAAAATGTGAGTAGGACGGCTTGTGGAAAGACTAGTCACCCAACATCTACATGCCATGC